>PPLP02000005.1:600000-764123 GCA_003706525.2 Suhomyces canberraensis
TATAACTGGTGGTCAAGGTCTTTCCCGCAAAATGGGCCTTGCCGATCCAGGAACGCTGTTGATTTGGAACAACGATCGATAAGTCCCAATCGGTGGAGCGGTGGATTTCATCCACCAAGTACTTAACATAGGGACAGGCACGGTCGTCCAAGGGACCGTCGTCGTTGGTGAGAAGGACGTGCATGATGAGTTCGCAATAGAAGTAAGAACTGAAAAGATTCACAGGAAAAGTGAGACATCGACAAAGTACGAGAACAGGCATCTGGACCGGTACATTGCAGAAATCAGGAGTTAACGGATCGTCAACGCACAGCGAAGCATCCTATTTGGAATAGAGCACTAAATTTAAGAGGATTTAGACACATATTAAGGTTTCAACAGTCAGGTCTCATTGATAGGTCCAAAGAGATAGGTCATAGTCATAGTCCCAAGAACTCGTCATATTCGTTAAGAAAAGAGTCAAATCAGCAATTTAGCATCATAGCACCATATTCGTTTATTCACCACAAAGTATAATACGTTCGATATGTCACTTTTCATGGGATCATCGTCCCAGTACTCATATGCTGCTGTGGACCCAGAAAAAGTCAAGCTTGCCGAAGTGCAGTTTAAAGCCACTGCCTCCACGTTCAATAAGATGTTATCGTCTTGTGCCTCCAAGTGTATAGAGCACGAGTACGGAGAGAGTGATTTGGTGACAGGAGAGCTGTGTTGTATCGATAGATGCGTGGCCAAGTACGTCAAGGCCAACTATGTGATTGGACAGCATTTACAGAACCAGGGATTCGAGCCGTATGCAAGCATGCCAGAGTATACTAAGGTGCAGCAGATGCTTAAGAAAGATTAGTCTTGTAAATAGTCAGAAACTGAGCCTTGGCTCAGTTATATTGTGAATAAATAATAGGCAAAGAGCCGAAATAGAAAAAAAGGTAGACAGTAGACTATCAATAGTAGGCCAAGTTTTATAGTACGTTGGTATGTAGAGAATACTATTTGTTCAAATGATGTAATTATCGGATCATCGCATTATTATAGTCCCTGAGAATTGGAAAATTCAAGAATTTAACAAAAAAAGTGTAGAAAGTCTTCAGGATTCATAGGTGAATAATCTGAGATTTTTAGGTAAACGATGGAATAGAGAATACCAGTGGAAATGTATCAAGTCAATTAATTAATTGGGTTTTATCTCATTTTTACTGGTAGGTTTATCTCATTTGTTTCCAGTATAGTATGCTTAATTAGAGCATTTAAGCGAAATAATTATCAATGTGAACAGTCACAATTCCTGTTATGGAAAGAGAACGTAGATATTACCAATAAATATTAAAGAACGAAATTTAGAGACATTCTACGGTAATGAAGTGCAATGGTAATGAATTGTGCAATCAGCTGAAAAACTGGTCAAATGCAATTGATCATGGCAGTGTGAATAGGGAAGCATTAAAGATAATCAAGCTGCAGCATTCAAAACGGTAGTGAATATTATTCAAGCTGCAGAATTCAATAGGGAAATATTAAAGATTATCAGGCTGCACAGTAAGTCTTGAAAGCTCCATCTTGATTTATCAATAATTCCTTAACAGTCATCATTTGTTTTCATTTGTTTTAAAGGCCTGATATTCATCAGTCTACATTGGCAAGGGGCCTAATCTCTAAAGTTCGTTAGCATATACTATGTAATTACAATTGACCCTTGGCGTGGAAGATTTCCAAGGCTTCGGTAATTCTAGCAGACATGGTCTTTTCACCTTCTCTGACCCAGACTCTTGGGTCAAAGAACTTCTTGTTTGGCTTGTCTTCACCGTCTGGGTTACCGATTGGAGTGAGCAAGTAGTCCTTCTTGGTCAAGACGTAGTCTCTGATACCAGCCAAGTAGGCGAATTGACAGTCAGTGTCCAAGTTGACCTTGACAACACCGTGGGTGATGGCGGTGTCAAAGTCGGCTTGGGAGGAACCGGAACCACCGTGGAAAACCAAAAACAATGGCTTGTCGGACTTGGAGCCGATTTGTTGCTTGGCGTACTTTTGGTGGTCACCCAAGATTTCTGGCTTCAATTGAACGTTACCTGGCTTGTAGACACCGTGGACGTTACCGAAAGCGGCAGCAATGGAGAAGTTTGGACCAATCTTGGACAAAGCTTCGTGGACCTTGAACACGGTTTCTGGCAAGGTGTAAAGAGATTCCTTTTGCACGTGTTCGTTGTTGACACCGTCTTCTTCACCACCGGTGATACCGATTTCCATTTCCAACCATTGGCCCATGGCGTGCATTTGCTTGAAGTACTTGACACAGGTGTCAATGTTTTCTTCGTCGGTTTCTTCAGACAAGTCCAACATGTGAGAAGAGAACAATGGTTGACCGGTCTTGTCAAAGAACTCTTGGTCGGCCTTCAACATACCGTCGAACCATGGCAACAACTTCTTGGCACAGTGGTCAGTGTGCAAAACAACTGGGACACCATAGGTTGGGGCAATGGATCTGATGTAGTGAGCAGCAGCAACAGAACCAGCAATGGAAGCTTCTTGGTTCTTGTTGGCAACACCCTTACCAGCAAAGTAAGCAGCACCACCTTGGGAGGTTTGCAAGATGATTGGAGACTTGTTATCTCTGGCGGCTTCCAAAGCAGCAACCACGGTGGAGGAGGAAGTCACATTGATGGCTGGAATGGCAAAGCCCTTTTCTTGGGCGTATAAAAACAATTGACGGACATCGTCACCGTAGATGACTCCGGATTTCTTCAAGACAGCAGCAGACATTATATAAGGATTAGTGGATGGGTTTTTTTCAGGGTGGTCCGCTCCTTATATACTACCGGGGTCCGCGAAAAAATTACTCCGAAGGATCACAATCATCCGGGGCTGACGGCAACCATTGGGCCGGTGCGTTGCGTGGGTTACGGCTGACTACATCATCGTACGCCCACGTCGCATTGGGCGTGCATTGCTCGTGGTACGGACGTCTTGCATACAGCAGGCAGGTCGACGTAATTAGGCAGGGGGTGTGCTGCTGGGGACTGCTAGGCGTAGCAGACGGCGGGTCGACGTAATTGGACAGAGCCAATTGGCCAGCCAATTGGCCGTGGGGGATGGAGCAAGCCCGTGGGGGATTTTGTGCGGATGGTTGCCGAATGGCACGAGGGGATCCTTGTGAGGCTCATTCTTTGGCTGGGCCGGGACGTCTGGCGACCGCCCCCACCGGGCAGGGCGTGTTGCGTGTTTTGTGGGGTGGTCTCCTGATGGCCCGGGGGATTCGGGTGGGTCCTCCGTCACATGATTCCATTGGACCGGGGAAAAAAAGGCACGTGACCGCAGGTCATGTGACCGGTAATAACACGACCACCCCACGACCACGTGACCTACGGTCACGTGACCCGTATATACATCATTATCCCACCCACATTGTCTCCATTCCCCTACTGATGCTTACCACGATCGATGGCTTGGCGTACTACGCCTTTGATGTGCGGGACAAAGACGATTTCGACCAGATCTCCGGCCTAATCTCCAGCCATCTCTCAGAACCGTACTCCATTTACGTTTACTGGTACTTTCTCAACAATTGGCCCCAGTACTGCTACACCGTCAAAGTGGACGGCAAGATCGTGGGAGTGATAATTTCCAAGGCGGAACCGCATCGGGAAGTCCGTATGAGAGGCTACATTGGAATGTTGGTCATAGATCCAACATACAGAGGCCGAGGCATAGCCTCGAATTTGGTCAAACTCACCATCAAGAACATGATAGAATGGGACCATGTGGACGAAATCATGTTGGAAACCGAGGTCACCAATACGGGCGCGCTCAAGTTGTATGAGAGTTTGGGTTTTTTGCGAACAAAAAGACTCTACAGGTACTATTTAAATACTCATGATGCGTACCGCGTGATTTTGCCATTGACCGAGAAATCCACCAAGAGAATCGCTTTTTTGGAGCCGTTGAGTGCCCCAACGGCGATATAACATCAAGCATCTTGATAATCATTAACATTATACTTGATACAAATAGAAATAGCTTGATGTTATTTGAATTGAAAATCACAGTGTATACCTTGGGATTCACTGTTGCCACGGTGGTAGCTGGATTTTACGGAATGAACTTGAAAAATTAGATTGAAGAATCCAATTTGGGTTACTTGAAAAATTGTATTGAAGAATCCATTTGGGTTACTTGAAAATTATTTTGAAGAATCCAATTTAGGGTTTGGAGCAGTGGTGGTTATTTCAATTATTCAAGGCGCTTTAATTAGATTAATAAACTTCAGAAAATTGAGGATGGTTCAAACATTGACCATGGGGGACTCTATTACCAGAGACCAACACTTCAAGCATGGGGCCAATAGAAGTTTTCTTCTCCGGGAGTCTTGGCTCTACAAATTAATATATGGTTCAGGACAGACAAAATACCATTGTCCATCTTTGAAAGACAAAGATGTGGTCTGGAGAATGATCAACGATGACAAACCATTAAAATAATGTACATAGGACAGGATATATATAGACACTAATACAGTGATACCTTCATTATGGTGTAGATATAATTATGATACAAAAAGAGATATGGATACAGCGATACCTTCATTATGGATATGAGTATTGTACAAAAAGAGATCTTGATACAGTGATACCTTTGATTATGGATATGATTATTGTACAAAAAGGAGCTCTTAATAAAGTGACACCTTTTATTATTTGTCGAGTAGATAATTTGAAAAGAGTAAGGTAAACCAGCATTTTCGTGTACCTCACGATTAGACAGAGATATAGTCAATTATCAAGAGGAGATATAGTCAATTATCAAGAGGAAATATAGTCAATTATCAAGAGGAAATATAGTCAATTATCAAGAGGAGTTATATTTCAGAGATATAGTGGTCAATTATCACATAGAGGAGATTTAAAGGAGATATAGAGGAGGTATAGAGGACATATGTCTCGGAGAGAGTGGATAGTACGTAGATAGGGACAAAGTCCACAAACTCGTACAATAGCAACATAATGCCTGGAGTTCCCCGGAAATTGACGGAACCTGGGGAAATCAGGATCGGGATCAATTAGGAATGCATGTAAATACACGACAGGTATAAGCACGTTCGGTTATTTCACGGTTGCTTAGAGCCAATCTCCTAGTAAGAATGTTCTGTAGCCTAGACTGCTGATCTAGCAACTGTTGCGAGTATTAGGTACAGCCTTGGTTGCTAGATTTGCGATATAGGAGAACCGAGGAGCAATAAAGTGGTTAGGTTGGAAGTGTATCAATTCTTAATGAACATATCTAAAAAAAGAAGTAATTAGAATGTTAGGGCAACTGGAAAATATCCATAAGTGGGTTAGGGATTTTAAGATTTACTGAGTGCAAAATATGAATGTTAAGTAATAGCACCATTGGGTGAATGCACCATTCGCAGAAAGCGTTGGCTGAACCAACTGATGAAGTTAACCAACTGATGAAGAACCCAATTGAAGAGACTATTGGATCAGGATTATTACTATGGGACACTACGAAACACAATTGGGGAATGCTGCAAAACCTTGTCTGAGTGACCATCGCATTGATTCAGCTTCGCTCGATTGGCAAATTAACACTACTAATCAATTAACACCACTGGTCAATTAAAACTGCTGCTTAATTAACACTACTGGTCAATTAAAACTGCTGCTTAATTAACACTACTGGTCAATTAACACTGCTGGGCAATTGGTAACGTTGGTCAATTAACACTGCTGGGCAATTAATAACGTTGGTCAATTGGAAATTTTGGTCAATTGGCAATGTTGGTCAATTAAGACTATTAATCAATTAAGACTATTAATCAATTAACACTATTAATCAATTAGCACTAGTAATCAATTAACACTAGTAATCATTCAGCACTATTAATCAATCAGCACTATTAATCAGTTTGCAATGTTAATCATTAAAACTACTGGTCATTAACACTACTCAATTATCACTATTGGTATTAACACTATTACTCAATTATTACCATTGGTATTAACACTATTGGTCATTAACACTATTGGTCATTAACTCTATTGGTCATTAACACTATTGGTCATTAACACTATTGGTCATTAACACTACTAATCAATTAACACTATTGGTCATTAACTACTGGTCATTAACGTCAATATGCACATTTTGATAAATCGAGGCACTTTTCATAGTCACGTTTATCAAAGACTTCATACTTAACTACTTAGGAAAGAAATGGGCGGCCTATTACATCCACTACTACTGATTTATTGATATCGGCACGGAGCCCGTTGGCCTCCTACTCTATGCAGTCGCGTGAAAATTGCGTGGACGCGTCTTTGCCACGCGCGTCACTATATAACCCTCCCACCAGCTCTTTTTCATCATTATCCATTACAATGCTTGAAGGTAAATTTGACGAATCCACACTCCTTAAGAAGATCGTTGACTCCATAAAGGACGTCGTGAAGTTGTGTAACTTCAACTGTACCGAACACGGAATTACTGTCCAAGCTGTGGATGACTCCAGAGTGTTATTGGTGTCTTTGTTGGTTGGCCAAACCGCCTTCAGTGACTACAGATGTGACAGAGACGTGACCTTGGGAATTGACTTGGAAAGTTTCTCCAAAATCATCAAGACTGCCAACAACGAGGACTATTTGACTTTGTTAGCCGAGGATTCTCCAGATGCTGTGATGACCATTTTCGAAGACAAAAAGAAGGAAAGAGTCAGTGAATACTCGTTGAAATTGATGCACATTGACTCCGAGTTCTTGAAGATCGATGATATGGAATACGATACCGTTATAACAATGCCTTCTGGCGAATTTGCCAAGATTGTGCGTGATTTGAAGAACTTGAGTGAGTCTCTTAACATCATTGTTACCAAGGATTCCGTCAAGTTCTCTTCTGACGGTGAATCTGGATCTGGTTCCATTGTGGTCAAGCCATTCACCGATATGGACAGACCAGAAGAAAGTATCAACGTCCATTTGGACAACCCTGTCGATTTGACCTTCGGTTTGAAGTACTTGAACGACATTGTCAAGGCCACCGGTTTGTCTGGTACTATCACCATCAAGTTGGCCGACAAGACCCCTGCCTTGTTTGAATACAAGTTGGACGTTGGTGGTTACTTGAGATTCTACTTGGCTCCTAAGTTCGACGAGGACGAATAGACAAGTTCCTCAATAGTGTATATTAAGCAGTTGGCTTTGATGTGGGGGTGCCAATACCATTTAATGGGTGTAAAGAATAAACGTAATGATCAGGATATTGTAAGAGTTGGAATGGGTGTAAATAATCAAAGTAGTGATCAGGATAAATATTATAAGTGCTGTTTAACCATTTAATGGGTGTGAAGAATCAAAGTAATGATCAGTAATTGTAAGAGCAGTTTAATGATTTCATGGTAGTAAAGAATTCGATTTAGAAATCTTATCTATTTTACCTTATGTTGTAAGTGCTTATTCTAATGGTTTATATGGTTTATCTATTGAACAAATTAAATATTCATAGAAATATTTCAAGTGTTATAGAATATTTAAGATATTATATAATTAAACGTAATGATCAGCAATTGTAAACACCATTTAATGGGTGTAAAAATCAAAGTATTGATCAGATATTGTAAGAGTTGTTTAATAATCTTGATGATACTTAGTATCCGTTCTTTATATTATGAATAATACAATCTATTATACACGCAATCTAGTTGCAACATTTTCAATGGCCAGGATCAATTATTGATCCAATTCAGCTATTATCGGTGCTAACTATAATTTTCATAGTGCTCTATTTTGAAAAGCTCAAAGACTCATGATTTTCAGTCTGAAATTTGACAAATCAGGCCGGTTTTTGGGTGGACATTCTGTTGTGTTTGTAGCCTGACGGAGTCAATTTACTCGAAGTGAGCAATATCCATGAACTGGATCTGTGTCATGGTTGACAAAAGGCTCCAATTGTCAAGTATAGCTTTAAATCAATGATTGTGTCTGAGCACATTTATCAGGAAAATTAGGCTGACGAGAAAGAACTCAAAATGGATGCCATGAGCAAAACTTTAAAGAAGTTGAATTAACGGTCGTTACTCACTTCCACCATATCAATTCTTTCGGTCGTACATTTCCTTACCCCACTTATGAAGATCCTTCTTCAATCTCTCAGCCCTCACTATACCGTTTCTCAATTGTACCAAGTTCTTGATATACTCGTGTTGTCTTTGAATGCTGACTTGAAGATAATTGACCAACTCTTCATGTAATCCAGAAAGCTCATCTGTACTTTCATGCTGGAGCTGGTGAGCCTCGTACTTCTTCAAAGTCTCCGGAAGTGCAAAAAAGGGATCGGTCACTTCTCCATCTTCCAACTTTACTTCCTTCCCACTTCCCGATTTTTCTTCATCCAAGCCATGATCATACTTTTCAAGCCCCAAATTCTCTTCCAAAAGGTAAAACCAATCTTCTCCATTCAATACCTGAAGTAATTTGTTCAAATAGTTCAAATTCTTCTGTTCCACCTCTATTATCTCAATGAACTCATTGGCCAATTTGTGGAAAATAGGCAGCTTATATGTCTTCAGAATGGCGGGATGGGACACGATTTCCAGGGGATGGCTCAAAGGTGCCAAAATGTCGGCGATTTTGATCTTTTTGAAGGGATGTTCATCATCTTCATCGTCCTCATCCGAATCGTCATCTTCATCTTCTTCGTCATCTTCTGAATCTCCAGTTTCTCCGTAAAAGTCTCTCCACTTGCGCTTGTTGCGGTAGTTGCTTCTTTCGATGCTTTCATTGGTTAATATCAAGTGATTGACGCCGTCATATTCTGCCACCTTTGTTTGCAAAGCGTCGATGGACGACGCCGGCGTCGCCAACTTCGAGCCTCGGTTGGGGTGAAGGTTTTCGGGGGTGGAGGAGGCCACGTTCTTGGCCAAGACCGCCTGCTTGAAGCGCAGGATGACTTCTAGAGAGTGATTGTCCAACATGGTGAAGGGTGTTTTGAAGAAGGGTTTTTCCTGCAGGTAAAGAAATGGTATTCTGGCGGATAAGCACTGAGACGGGATCAGGTGACAACGAGATTAATGAAAGGACCAACGGGCTTCAAAATACCATATATACAAAATGCCATATATACTGGAATAGGATAAATGGTATAAATAGTACAAATAGCATAAATAGTACAAATAGCATAAATACCATGAAGATCATATTTTCCTTAAATACCATAAATCAGGTCAAACGCGAGCTATTTAGCCCAGACCTCTACAATTTATATTCAGTGGTGATTCATTTCATAATTTCAAAATTGTTCACTTTATTTTATGGTCGACTTATTCACATTCACTTTATTCATAGTCGACTCTATTCTATTCGACTTATTCATACAGTGTTTCCAAGATGGTAGTCGTAACTTTACTATATAATGTCGCACTAGGCCTAATCTCAATTTCCGAGTTAATCACAATTAATATCACATTTAGAGGTCAATTAACTCCAGAAAAAACGTTTCAATGACTTAGGGATAATTTGGTTATCTCATTAGAATCTGCTACCAATTGCCTTAATTTAGTTATTCTCCGTGTCTCCGCTACAGAATTTTCTCTTTAAGGCTAAAACTTAATGTCGCGTTGTAAGGATCTTGAATATTCAACCCCTACGTATTGGAAGGTGTTACAAATTTCAATAATATCCAACTTGAGGGTAAACATAGTCCGTTAGATAAAAACCACTATTGCTACTCTACTTGCTTAGTGAAATAACCTCTTTGAACTCTATACCCAGATCCCAATGTACTGCGCAATTCTAATTATCTCACGACTATTCAACATTTTATAGTGATTCAATAATTTGGTTGTATGCCATGGAATGTTCGCTTTGGGACAAACCGAATTTGATAAACGAATTTCGTAGATTTCAACGACCGAGCAAACTCAATCTACACCCATACTCTTTATTGTTGAAAATATTCTATCTCGTTCTTTGGAATTTCTAGCGAGATTCAATTCTTAGGTTCGCAGTATTCGTATTTATACCAAACTCAGTTTACAGTTAAATAAAATGTTATGGCTGTTTTTTAACAAATATATAGTAATTGACTAGAGACAAAATCAAGATTGGTGATTTGCGTCTTTGTAGGGTACTTCTTGCGATATCACAGGCGACTATCATCCTGGAACACTGTACTCAACTTACACAGTTTAATTCATATACGATCAGATCAGTCAACTTAATAATTCCACTTATTCATTTTTCTTTTCTCGTTCTAGCTTTGTCCCGCTCCGCCTAGCGGACTCCATTAGTGAGAATCAGTAGTGATTAGTGAGCGAGCATCAGTAGTGAGCACTGAGTAGTGAGCAGTGAGCCGTAGTGACCATGAATACGAGTAGTGGGCACTGAGCCGTAGTGACCATGAATACGAGTAGTGAGCAGTGAGTAGTGAGTACGTAGTGGGGAGACCATCGCCAGGCTACCAACCGAAAACGGCCCGCAACCGGTCTCCCCTCAGAATATCACTTGCTGAAACAATTCCCCTAATGACTAGTATCTATTTCATGACCATAAATCCTTCACTACGGCCCCACATACACATTCCAGATTACCTCCACACCAATCTCCCATTACGTCCAATTGAACCAAACAAAACGAAACAAAACTATCGCACTCTCTCCCACTAACTTAGTTCTAACTTCGTACTAAGTTCGTACCACAGTTTCATATTCTCGTACCACAGTCTTATTGTACTACACTCTCACTATTCCGTACTACGGTAATTCCTCGCTCGTACTACGCGCTAAAATTAACGAGCATTTCCGATCGTGGCACGGCGCACCGAACTAATCTTCCCCCAAAGTCCTCCCTATATACACCACCAGAAAAGCCCCGTATTTCTCTTGTGAATATCCCGAAACGGCCCCCATTACCACCAAATATTACCCCATTACACCCCAATCCCACCCCACTATATAAAAAACAGATTCCCCACCTCAAACCGATTTGTCCACTCCGACCAGCCCAATTGCTTCCCTCAGGCCTCTCCATCTATCGTACAAACTATCGTCACTAGACACCACTGCATGCAGGCCAAGGAGCACACTATCACAGCAAAGACATCCTTACTTCACGTGCAGTCGCCACCATCTTCCTTCTCCTTGTTCGGCTCTGTAACTTCAACCACCAATGGATATCACGTATTTGGTCATATATGATGCCCACAGCGGCGATTCCATCCGCATTCCCAAACCAGTACGATACCACACACTAAATGAGTTCAGGGCATTTTTGCAACTGTCTTTTGGTAAAGATAACACCGACAATTTGTTCCTTTTGACCTCTTTCGGGATCAAATTGAACTATAACTTGATCAATGAACTCTCCGATGTGTTTGTCTACGACAAAAGGCTCTTTTCGAACGAGTACGATGGACAGATCAATGATAGAGGCGAATACTTCATTAGAACTCCAAAAATGCCAGCGGTGGAAGACGTAGGAAGTGGCTCCGCAAAGAAAATGTCGTTCAATTTGAAAGTAATCCAGGCTTGGGCAAAAGCCATGTATCATGATTCCCTCAGTGTGGATGAAGAATGCAAGAAAATCTCCAAGAGAATCAATACCATGTTTCGAGCATTGAATTTGATATTCCAATTTGGCACCAACTTTACCAACGAAATTGAAAAAAGCTTCAATAACTACTTGAATCACATCAAAATGATAAATTATAAGTCTCTACATAAAAGCTGGGACGAGCATTATGGCAAATTGAAGAAATTTCCTGTGTTCAAAGTACGGGATCATTCGTTTCATATGGCAGATTTGTTGGACGAGAGAAGATTGAAGGAATCTGCAGAATTTATAGAAGTCACTCTTCCTCAAATCATAATAAAATTCAATTCTATGAGTACCGTTATCAATATGGTCAACCAAGACAAATTGAATGTCGATAAAAGTATCGAAAAGGCCAGAAACGAATCTTTAAATGCATTCAAAAATATCACTTCTCAAGCAATGTTGGATAACATACAAAGAATCACCGAGCAAATTTCCAAAGATCTAGATGACCTTTCCCTAACAGATAACTTGAAACAAGTCCACCAATTACATGTAAACGAATACACCAAAGAAATCTATCAAAATGCCAACCAGTTGGTTAATTATTTGCTGAACTTGCAAAAGTTTCGCAAGAAATTGGCCCTGGATAGTTTGGCTATATTTAATAGAATTGCCAATTTCCAAATGAAAATGGTCAATATAAAAATTGATCTCAGGGACCTTACAACTCCCACACAGACAAAAGAAGCAATTTCCTTCCAAACCATCAGCAAAATAAAAAGCCTTGAAGACTATTTGTCATTAACTATCGATCTTCCACTATTGTTTGGATTTATGTTAATTGAAAAACGAAGACAATTCGAATGGTACGATTTCTATTCTAAGGGTATAATCAGTAATATATCTGAACAGTTAGCCACCATAATTGACCATGAAAAATTGTTCCGGAAGATATGGTTAAAGAAAATCGGGAATTTCTTAACATTGTTGAAGGATCAACCAATGGTTTCCAGTCTACCGAGTATCGATGTTACTTTGGTTGGTAATAAGAATGACAATTTTAGTATATTATACAATATTGAGATTGAAAGATCAGACATAGAGATGTATCTTGACCTATTAGATAGGTCTTCAGCACCCAAGAATTTTGGTGAATTATTGAACAAGAACTTCAAGGATCTTATCAAATCCACCAATAACATGAAAAAAGTCACTGCGTTGATCAGTTCTTTGGGGACTTTTACCTCTATATCTAATGAAGAAAAACTGAAAATAATTCAAAAGGGAGATTTACAGGATGATGTTGACGTGGATATGGATTTGGGATTAGTGAGAGATTTGAAACTTAGAATCAAAAAGTTGGAAAATCTTTTACATCAACAACAATATAAAAATCTCACAAACTGGCCTGTTACAAGAACGAACTTGGCTTCGAATGATAATAGGATTAGTTTGATTTTGGATCCAAAGAAAGCCAATTTTGGGTCTCTTGAGAATAATGCTGGATTAAATCTGGATTTGAAGAAGGCATCTATCGATAAAAAGTCAATAGTATCTACTCCACCGAAGACTAACCCTACTCTGTTTTTACAGAGAAGGTATACCACTGGGGATAAGAGTGCAAATAATTCTCCTGGGCAATCAAAGGTTTTGAATCCCTCGGTGATAGACAAACATTTGGATAATATTAGACTTCGGAAGGAAAATGGGGAATTGGACCAGGAAATTAAACGTGTAGATGAGGAAAATAGGAAGTTGCTGGAAGAAAATGAAAGGATTTTGAATGAAAATAGGAACATTGTCAAAGAGAACGAAGATTTGGTGGGATCAAATAGGAAATTATTAGATGAAAATGAAAAAGTGACTACGAAGGTCGAAAGTTTGAAAAGAGAGACTAAGCAATTGGAAGAGAAGAAGAAATCAGATGAGCAAACTATAGAAAATTTCAAGACTCAGGTAGATACATTGAAAAAGGATCGGGAGTCTACAGTGGTGGAATATGAACAGAAATTAAAGCAGACGGAGAAAGAACATGAAGACGAACTCAAGAGGAAAGAAGAACAATTCAACGAATTGATTAAAAGGAAAGATGAGGAATACAAAGCTCTTCTAAAGAAGAAAGAGCAGGAATATAAAGAAAAGCTTAATGAAAAGGAAGAAAACTTTTCTGCATTCAAGTTGGATGCTAAGTTGGATCTGAAGAATTTAGATAATTTAAATAAAAAGATCGAGTCAAGAGATACTAAGATCATGGAATTACAAGAGCATTTGGCTAAATTTACGGATCTTCATACTAAATCTTCGCATGAAATTAATGATCTTAACAAGACTTTGAGCCATTTAAGAGGAGAACTTAAAGATACAACGGACATGAAGAATAATTTGCTATCGAACATGTCATCCAAAGAAGCCGAATTTTCCAAGGAAAGAAACAACCTCGATACAGAAATTAAGATTCTCCTGGCTAAATTGGAGGAGAAATCCGAGGATTATGAAAACTTGATGGAGCTTACTCAAACCAAGCACAAGAACAACGAAAACCTAATTAATGATTTGAATCGAGTGGTTGCAACTTTGTACCAAGATATTGACAAATTGGTAGAGAGTAATTTTGAATTTTTCTTGGAGTTTTGTTTTGTGCTTGAGTCCATGGGATTATTATTGGTTAAAGACAAGCAAGAGTACAAAATCACCAGAGTCAAAGGTTTAAGATCCAAGAAAGGAGATGAATTGGAGTCACGGATTTTGTATGCAGATAGACCAACTTCCAGGGTGATCGAAGAAATTGAAAAGAGTAAAGGTTGGACTGAGAAATTGTTGGAGTTCAGTAGCATTGAATATTCTGAAATTCACGAGTCTCCTACATCTATAACATCAGAAGCAGAAGCAGAAGCTTTGGATAATGAAGAGTTGAAAAACCAGTCCAACCAGCTTCTTTCTGTATTTAACGAGTTGTTTAAGGCAAGTCCTTCCAAAGTTGAGGATTTCATCAAACTCATATCCTTCAAGGAAAATGTTCAATTGCAAGAAGACAGTATTAATACCTCCAAATTCTTTTTAAATGCTGTTTCTAAGAGATTTAGAGATGTTGAAGGGTTTGCCAAGAGGCAAACGAAAGAAAATAAAGCCAAGGAATCAGAAATTGGTAAATTAACCAGCAGACTTAATAGTAAAATTTCTATGAACGATTTCCGGGTTAATGATTTGGTATTATTTTTACCCACCAGAATTGATAGAGATGGCGATGAATTGGACACTTCTCTCCAGCCATGGGCAGCATTCAACATCGGTGCGCCCCACTATTTCTTAGAATTGAGCAAGGATCGTTCTATGGAGAAAGACTGGATGGTTGCAAGAGTAAAGAAGATTACGGAAAATAAAGTAACTCCAGATATTTTCAACGATAATTCAAAGAATCCGTTCAAGTTGAGTGTCGGTGTGATTTGGTTTATGGTTGAGGCCACAGAAGAGGCCTAATAATTATCCGATACTTATGATATTAGCAAAGCAATCTGCATGAACATGGCTATTTTATTTCAAGTCCTAGAATTAGGATATGAGGTTAAATGAGCTTTGTTTAAGGACATTATGGTACATGACTAGTCATGCAATTTATATAGCGAATAATATTGTACATAGTCTATAGAATCACAATACTGTCTATATATTATGTAATGTAGAGATGGAGTATATGTACCCAGGAGTAGTACAATATACTTCCATCCCCTCCATTATAGATTAAATATTGCTTCTTAATTGAATTTATTTCTTTAAAAAAAATACTTGTGGTATATAAGCTTTCACTTGCGAAGAACTTGATTAAGGTACTTCTATATAGTTTCATTGTCATTCTATTCATTTTTTACATCTATAACAGATAAAGTTGGCCTCGTAATATTCTAACAGAAAAAGGATTAAAAGTAATGGAAATATCTGATAAACTGGTCCATTACTTATTCAGGAACGTTGTTGAACAAGTAACTGACACTCTCACCATTGTGCAATCTTCTGATGGCTTCAGCCAAAGTTGCACTGATGTCAATGGTTTCCAACTTAGGACATCTTTCCAACTTGTCTTCCAACGGCATGGAGTTGGTACACACGATTTTGTCCAATTTGGAGTTATTCAATCTTTCAATGGCATTGGACGAGAAAATCCCGTGGGTAATGATGGCAACAACCTTCTTGGCTCCATTATCCAACAAAACATCAGCAGCCTTACACAAAGTACCACAGGTATCTGCCATGTCATCTATCAAGGTACACACCTTTCCCTCCACATCACCAACCAAAACCATACGAGACACTTCGTTGGCCTTCTGTCTTTCTTTGTGGATCAATGCAAAATTCACGTCAAGCTTATCTGCAATGGAAGCCACTCTCTTGGCTCCTCCTGCATCAGGAGAAACAATAATCAAGTCGTCTTTGGAGTAGTTCTCTTTGATGAAACGCAACACCGAGGGCTCGGCATAGAGATTATCCACAGGAGCACGGAAGAACCCTTGGATCTGAGAAGCATGCAAGTCCATGGTGATCACATGGTTGCAACCGGCAGTTTGAAGAAGATTGGCAATCAACTTGGCGGTAATAGGCGCTCTGGACTTATCCTTCTTATCTTGTCTGGCATAGGGAAAGTTGGGTATCACGGCAGTGATTCTTCTTGCACTGGCGATTTTGCATGCATTTATGATACTCAAAAGCTCCATAAGAAAGTCGTTGATGGACGTTTCGCCACATCCTGTTTGGAGAATGTAGACATCCTCATCTCTGACCGATTCACCCACTGCCACTGCTGTTTCTTTGTTGGTGTATTGAAAAGCACCAACTTTGGCAAGACCGATGCCGAGCTTGGCAGCAATCTGGGTGGAAAGCTGGGGATGGGAGTTTCCCAGGATCAATTTAATGGAGTTGGGAGAAGAAGGCATCTTATCTTTTTTACTTATTTCGAATGCTTGAATGCGATAATATAAAGTGAGAATTTAGTAGGGGATTTGGGATAGAACAAAAGGGAGAAAATAGGACCATTTATGGGACCGTTTATGACATTTATAGAGCAATTAGGAGCTCAGTAGGTAATATGGGTATTTTAGGGTATCAGAAGAGTGATTGGGGTGGTAAAAGGTGGGTAGTATTGGGGTTTAGTATGGTTCCTACTATTACTGCATTGGGAATATAGAGAGAGGTGGTGGTGTAATTTATTGGGTTTTATAGCGAGAAAATTGGGGTTTTGAGGAGTATGGGTTGTAGTAGGGATAGGAGAGAATTAAAGGGCCCAATAGTGGCTGGAATGGTTGGAATAGTTGGTGAAATCGGTGGAGTTGATGGAGTTGATGGTGTAGCACGAGGGCCGCGGAGCAGCCGTGTTGCAGCTATTAATTAAATGAGCCCAATTGAACAAACGTAAAAACTGAGAAATAGAGAAGAGCACCACCGTGGTGTGGATGATTTGAGCAGATACGTAGTATAAAAATCATACAGAATCCATACATCTAATTAATTTATAGTGACTTCACTGATTTCACTGTCTATAACTGGTCTTTCATCTACTCTGACCTCACGGTCTATCGCTGGTCTCTCAAGTAGTACCCAATAGAACCAGCCCATTATATTGGCATATTTGATTATATTTAATTGTATTTAATCTTATTTAGTTGATCTGGCTGTAACTTTACTTTATATTGAACATTACAACTTGGAGCCACGCTTGAGTTTCCCTATGATATACGCAGCCTCTCTTTGAGCACTGAACCATGCGCCGTGGGCACACCCATTGGAAGTGTCTGCCATGGTCTCTGCACCTGCAAACCTGATTCTTCCATCAATTCCCTGGCAAAATGCCTCCACCACTTTGTCTAGATCAGCTCCCACAGGAACCGTGGAATACGTTCCCCGAATATATTTATCGTTATTCCACGCAGTATGGTAAATATTAGTAGGCTGGGGAACTTCCTGTGTAGAAATTTGCTGGATCAATGGTTGGAAAAGGTCCCAGATTTTAGCGTTTTTCTCTCTAGGATCCAAGTCTTCAATATACTGAGACACCGGATTTTGGGTGAGTGCAACCAACGAAGGAGTTCCTGCAACAGCTTGGTAATTCACAAAAATCACAGGCCAATCCCAGGCTTTAATTTCGCCATAAGAGTCTTCCATATTTTGCGAAATGGCGTAGAATCTGTCTATATTTTCTGGCCAGTAAGCCTTATCGAATTCGAAAATGACTTTTCCAAGAGATCCAAAATGAATATCTTTAAATACAGAAGTAATACTTTGGGGTAACTGAGGAGACCAGTTCACAATACAATCGTCTTCTGGATCAGTTATTTTCAATAATGTTTGTGGAATGGTCACTATCAAATATTCGCAGGAATATTTTTCTCCGTTCTTATCGGTCAACACAATCTTTTTGGGATCGGTATAGTCAACGCTGCTCACATGCGTATTGATTTTAATGTTGTTTTCCTGATAAGACCGGGGCAACTCATCGAGTTCGTTCTGAAACACGTTGATGAACCCACTGGAAACAAACACGTTTCTGCCCAAATGATCCGTATCAAAAGTGTACCTTCCAGAAATTCTATCCCACGCTTCTCCTTGCCAAAGCTCGGCCCACAATCTTACGATTCCAGCAACGTACTTTTTCTGAGTTTGTGTCAATAACTCGTCGTGTCTTCTGAGGTACTCTTCGCACAATTCCTTCAACGAGCTCTCGCGTTTGTCTGGAGTTTGCTCATAAGCCAAATGAGTGTAGGTTTGAAGCTCATTGACCACGGCATCAAAGTGCCATGGTTCGATGACTTTATCGTCTTTACTGTAACAAATACTTGGTCCATCGTCGTAGTAGTACTTGATGTTTCCTCTTGCTCTGGCCTTATCAAACAAAGGATTGTTCAAGGCGTCGTGGAACCACAGAGCACCCAAATCGTACTTGACCCCAGGTTTCTGTGAATCGATGGAGTATAATCTTCCACCCAAGCGATCTCTTGCTTCGAGCACTAAAGAGTCGATTCCAGCGGCGTGGAGGTCCACTGCCGCCTTGATGCCGGAGATACCGCCTCCAATGATAATAACAGGTTTATGAATCATGGTGAATCATGGGCGGAACTGATGAGAATCGGGCTTCTTATAGATGTTGCGAGCCGCTGCTCTTTCCTAATCGGGCGCGATAGCACGTCGGTATCTGTCAAGTTGCATAATAAGTGAGAGAATTCTCATGATGCGCTACAAGCTAGACCAACTAGAGATATTGCTGTCAATTTGGTTGCAAGGTGTGTGGGGATCTTGTGATTGTGGAATGTAGTTTGACAGGGTCTAAACCGTTTTTTTCTCTACATGATTCATGATTGGGTATTATCGGTGAAGGGCATCATAGTGAAAAATGCGCTATCGCGGTTAGATGTGGGGCTGTACGACAATGTGAATGTCGTTCTGGGCATAAAGCAGCGGGAACGAATCGTATGTCATAATCAGGCCACCCGCTAATTTAGATTGTTAACTTTGATGGAGAACACATAAGAACGAGATTTACCAGTATGTATAAAGCGTTTAAGAGTAATTAGACACCAGAAACAATTATGGACATCTAGTCCAAACAGATATTGGTTATTCTAGTGCAGAAACACTATTATTATTCTAATGAACAAATCGAGTATTGATCATCTAGTGCAGAAATCGGGTTTGTTCACCATCAATACAATTAGTATTTCTTTATTATTTGAGTCAATAGATATTAAAAGCCCGATCCAATGCACAATACCTATAGAAAACATTCTAAAATCAAGCTACTGCTCTTTTCCTACGGTCCTACGGAAAACTTCCTTAAATTACGGCTACTGTCTCTTTCCCTACGGAAAATCCTACGGAAAAGATCCAAAATCTACACCACTATAATTAAGGAGGTGCCTGGTCATCTCTGCTCAGAATCCCCTAGGAACGGGATTGTGGGGAGCCTTGCGCGGAACGTTTCCGTGAATATTTGCGATGATGTAATGAGATGGATATTATTTATCCTGTCTCCGAAGCTATAATCCCAGCTATTGTTCGGTCCTTAGTCATATTACATTGATTTTTTCGAGGGAATTTGCCCCTTGCTAGCCATGGGGAACTTATCTAATTCCTTTTATCTCCTAGGCTTGCTGTTTGCATCAGTATCGGCCAGTGTCTCAGTCTAAGGCTGAGCCTGATGTTGAGGTGAGTATGAGCCGTAGGGCAATTAAACTATTCGAGGCTGCACGAGGCTTCTAGAAAATGGTCCCAACCATCATCGTCTCTCAAAGAGGCTAAAGTGATAAAACCGTCTCTCAAACAGGATAAAGTGACAAATTGGATAGGTAATGGCGCATTCTCAGACCCTAATAATCTGTGAGTGCCTAATATCTGTGAGTGCCTAATATCTGTGAGTGCCTAATAATATTAATTCTGAGACATTACCACTCAAACGTACTGACCCACCCACTAACTCGCTGAGCCTGATCACTTGGACCACCGCCTTGGCCACTCAGTCTCGTTCCCCCACATCTCCCACATTTAACTGTCTATTTACATTTCCAAACATAGACTCCTCCATAGACTCCATATACTATATACACCATGTACTCTATGAACACTAAGTCCACTAATACAACTGGGCACCGGAGGCCGTGCATTCCATGCAATTATATATACTAGGGTAAAATTCCCAGCCTCCCCTGAAATCGTCTAGCTCAGCCGTACTGCCCCATTTGTTATCCAAAATACGCCCAGAATCTCTTCCTATGTGTTTACGTAATGTATTGTTTGATCAGATCAGGCAAACATATACAGAACACACCCCGAGAAACACCCACAAATTCTGGGGAATGTTGGACACGAACGAATTACCAACATCACTAGATCGTGGGGGTGTACACCAGTGAATGGACCCCATGGTCAATCACTATCCCTATTATATAGCAGCGCCGTTATTATTCCCAATGACCAATATTGTATGCCGTGCTCGTCAATTAGACGAGTAAACAAAGCGAGATCTGGGATTGTGGCTATATGGAATGCCTGAAGTTCTCGGTAATGTGCGTTCCCTATTCGGGTAAGAGCGTCTACATATTACCGGCATGTAGAGTACATTCCGCTTGTCTGGGACAATTTGTTTAAATAACAACCAATTTCTGTAACCAACTGGGATAATTTGCCTTATCAACCTCGTTCTTTTTGATCTATTTGATTTAGCCTTTGCGGCTTGTGTGTCATCCCCACTTGACTACCACCCCTTGACAACACCGTCACGAATCACGGGTTTACCGTTTGTTTGTTTGGACCTTCGGTCGAGCCTCCACGTCCTCGTCTCCATCCCACCGCCCTTCACTATTGTCGGTCCTTCATCGCGCCCATCTCCACTCTGTCGTTGTACAGTCAAGCATTTGGTATTTGGTACTCCAATTTCAAGATTCTCGAGGTAAGCCTTCCCTAGGCTCTTCCCCAAACTCTTTCCAATCCTCTCTCCCGGCTCGGACTTGTCGGTCTTGAGTTCCACGCTCCTCATTCATGATTCAACCATTCTTAACCGCCACTCAATGCCCAATAGACCTCCTCATTATCAGTCCCATAAACGGCAGAAATCGTCCATCCTGAGCGTAGGCTACTACTTTCTGCTGGATCAGCAGAACCCCATGCCTCATCTGTCTCCAATTCCTCATCCGGCTAGCGCCACCTCCTACGAAAATGATCCATATACTTTAAACTATAACTTCCCGCAAAAGGACTCCATTCAAAACGAAAACGAAGTGGACCAGGATGATGGTACCGCTGCAACTCAATCCATTCACAACTCCCCTCTAAAGCGCTCCGCTTCCCACGATGATGTTCATACCCAACCAATTGCATCAAATGTATCCCATGCCCCCTCATTCTTTCATTATCCTTCCCATGTACAATCAAATGTATATGGCCATGTGGATTCAAATCCAATGTATCCGCCCAATTATCATACTTCTCCATCTCAATCCATCCCTTCATCTAACTTTGCATTTCCCCCTCATCCTCCTTTGGTTCCTTCCAATCAGACCTTTGCCACCAATTTCGAAGGTTCGGGCTTATACTCGGGATCTTATTCCTTTCCTAAAATCCCAGAACATTCCTCGTTATCATTGAATAGTGTCAAACAACCTCAACATCTGCAATTACCCCCTACCACAAATAAACATCAAAAGAACAATTTGTCCATTTCCTCTCATTTTAACTTATTCAATCTTGATGATTCGAAAAAGAACCAAAACCAACCCCCTCATTCTAATCCCCAACCATCTCATTCATCTCAATCATTACAGCATGCTCCCCAACAAACCGAAACCGTCACAAATGACCTTCTAATTAATTTGCTTTCCGTGGACGGTTCAAACATCAACAATTACTTATTGACCATACTATACAAGCTTAATCTCCCGGTTCCCCTTGATGACTTTTATAATATGCTTTACAATAACGATAAATTCGCCTCCTTTGCTCAATTGAATCTTCAGTCAAAAATAGATAAGACGTTTGTTAATACCCCAAACGATCAATCAATGGATACAATTAACCACTTACTTAATGTCTTTAAAAATCCAGATTTATTGGCAGAGTATTTTCCCAACATAGATGGAAAGGACAATAAATTGTCCAATATTAATTACCATGAATTATTGAGAACCTTTTTGGCTATAAAAATCTTATTTGATGTGTTGATTCAAATGCCATTGAATTCAAATGAAGAACCTCAGAATTATACAATTCCTAGATTATCAATCTATAAGACCTATTATATTATTTGTCAAAAATTGATCATGAAATATCCTTCATCATCTAATACCACTAATGAACAACAAAAATTGATTTTGGGACAATCTAAATTAGGTAAATTGATCAAATTGGTTTACCCAAACCTTCTCATCAAAAGATTGGGAAGTCGTGGTGAATC
This sequence comes from Suhomyces canberraensis, assembly GCA_003706525.2. Taxonomy (NCBI): domain Eukaryota; kingdom Fungi; phylum Ascomycota; class Pichiomycetes; order Serinales; family Debaryomycetaceae; genus Suhomyces; species Suhomyces canberraensis. The sequence goes on from PPLP02000005.1 coordinate 622,447, forward strand.
GAAATATAATTATTTGGGAGTCATTTGGAACGATAATATCATCAATGATGAAATCAAAGATTTATGTGACAAATATGAATTGATTGACTTGAATGACATTTTTAATGGAAAAGGAAGATTGATGAGTTCTACCCCCAAAAAGGGACATAAGAAATCAGCCAGTAAAGGTAAAATTAAGCATGAGTCTATCCCTAGCTTAAATATTGGCTCCAATGTCGGTTCAAACCTTCCACTGGCTCTTAATAGAGGTTCATCAGCTCAATTTACATCTGACTTTCCTGATCCAATTTCATCACCTAATTTGTCATTTATTAAACCATTCTTAAAATACCCTTCTGATGAACATTTCACTATATTAAACGATGAAGAAAATTGGTTTAATGATCTCAGGATAAGAATTTACTCTAATCATCCTCAATTATCTAGATCCATGATTCATAAGATCTTTTTGACTAATGAAAATTTATTAACTAATTCAAGTTTATTGACCAATTTACTTCAACAAATCATAATACCATTAGGTTCATCTAATGATCAAAGATCCCTTGATTTGAACTTATACTTGATTATAATCATTGAAATACTCCCTTACTTAATGCTCATCAAGTCTTCTGCCAACATCAACTTTTTGAAGAATTTGAGATTAAATCTTCTTCATTTGATTAATAATCTTAATAATGAATTGAAAAAGGTAGGATTCCCAAGTTTTGGAATTAATAACTCCACCATTTTCTTGATTCTTTTGAAGAAACTAATCAATTTGAATGATTTACTTATCACCTTTATAAAATTGATTATTAAAGATGATAGTAAATCGATGATGTCAATAGATATTGAGAATTTCTTAAAGGTGAGTCAATCAATAATTCCACAAGGAGCATCCATGGGTGCTTCTGGAGTATCTGGGGTCCCTGGAGTACAAGGAGTTGGATCTGGAGAAGGCCCAGGAGTACCTGTCAAATTGGAAGAAAGTCAAGATGAAGACTTTTTCCTTAATCTCAATTCTAACCTCACTTCAAGTTCATTGAATGAACTTAATTTCAGCTTCAAGAATGATATCCTATCCAATGATTTGATTTATACATTAATAGGATACAATTTCGATCCATTAGTCAGCGATGAAATTAAATCATCCATTTCCATGAATTTCATAAATCAGGAAATCAACATTATAGATGAATTTTTCAAGAAAGATCTTCTTGCATTTTTAAATGAAAGTGAACATACTCGAAGCTCCTCCTCTTCGTCTTCGGCTTCTAATGTTATTGATGCTTCTGATCAAGAAGAAAGATCACCAGTTGGAGAATCATTATTATCATCCAAGGAATTCCACAAATTATATTCCTTAATCAGATTAATCGATAAAAGATTATTATCCACACATTTTAAATCGAAATATCCAATTTTGATCTATAACAATTTTATTAATTTTATTCTTAATGATATTTTGAAATTTATCTTCTTAAAACAACAACAATTCCAACTTCAAGGACATTCCCTGGGTAGTTCGAATGATGGAGAGACTGATGTAAATCATAATAGCTTTGGGAATTGGTGGGTTTTCAATTCTTTTATCCAAGAATATTTAAGTTTGATGGGTGAAATCGTTGGATTGGAAGATTCCCTTTAATCTCTTATGATTTTCTTAATGAAATATTACAGATGACTGGTTCAGCATGTTTTAGCACAGACGCCATCATTTCGTTCACCAGTGTGTGGATGTCGAATCAAGCATTGGCACAACAGACGTTCTTTTTGTTTGTTATATATAGTAATAATTAATCCGCAAATATTGTAGCATTATCGAATGAAATGATGCAAGTGAAGCTAGTTGGATCACTACACAATAGGATTATGATTTCTTATGCGTTCGCCTTCAATTATATCCATTACGTTGTATGATTTACCATTGAAGTTTTGATACTTTATAAACGTTAATTGATTTGAAATAACCTTAGTTAGTTCAAAATTGACATATTTAATATATTTTACTAGTTAATATCACGATTCTATTTAATAAATAATTATAACTTGGCTTGTGGCTCTAATAAACCCTTAGTCAAGACATCCTTCATTTCGTTGGCAGACTCGATCAAGTATGCTTTCAAGTGAGAAGAACTCAATCCATTGCCCTTCTTGGAAGAAATATGGACATGGAGCCATTCACTGTTGATCAAGTAAGCCAAACCAAATCCTTGGTCGATCACTTGAGACCAACCCCAGGATTGGAAGTATTCGGATGGAACTTGGGAAGAGGAAAGGTACCAAGTTTGGGAGTAGCCAAACACAGGGTCCTTGAAGATTTCTGGAACTTCTTCACCAGGTTGAATCATTTGCTTTAAACCGAACAAGTGACGATCAACACCTCTACCGTCAGCAGCTTCACTCAAGTACTTAACGTGTTGCTTACAGGCGTTTTGGAAGGTGGTGACCTTTTCTTCGATGGAGGCATCTGGGTTGGTCCAGGTTTCCACAAACAATTTAGATTCAGGAGACACAGTTCTTCCGGTTTCGGTTCTACCGTTTAAGAATTTTCTAGTGGCAGCACTTTCGTAGGTAGGTCTAACTTTACCAGTCAATTTGAAGTAAGCCAATTGCATCAACATTTGCACAAATGCATCAGGAGAAACCTTGAACTTCTTGATCAAGTTCTTACCGTAAGCATAGTGTTGGAAAAGTTGTTCATCATGAGAAGCAATAGTGGTTTGGAACTTGGCAATGGCAGTGGTGATGTTTTGTCTGGCCACAGGATTAAGATCAAATTGCAAAAGTTCGGGTTTTTTGGCGTTGAAGTCAAAAGTAGTGGAAGATAATTCGCTCACGAAAGCCTTAGGATCGTGCTTGAAAATCTTGCTGATCACGTAGTTGTTCAACTGGACAGTTGGAGTGGCGTCCATTCTAGAGTGTTCACCCAAGAAACCAGAGTTACCATTTTCGGAAACAAAGAATTCCAAGGGCTTGTCGAAATAACGGTTTTGGCCGTCTCCGTGCCAACTGTTGGCGGATTTTTCTTCAATGGTGATAGGCTTGTTGTCATCCAAGCAGATGACAAAGGAGGAAGCAAAGATGGTCTCAAACGATTGGGCATTGACAGGAGTGGCAACCAAGTTGTTGTAGGCCGCAACGAATTCGTCTCTGTTGAGAGAGGTCAAAGCACCCACACCTTCGCCTCTATCGGCGTTACTGTTTTTAATGGCTTGAAGTTGTTGGTAAATTTCGGCCTTGGAAATAGGCTTGCCGTCCTTGTGGTGGTTGACCTTGTAGAAGTTGTTTTTGTAGACCACCACGAAGTACTGGTGTTTTTCGCCGTCGTAGGACTTGGTGATATCGGAACCTTCCTGAGGAACTCTGGAGTTGTTGAACATGTATCTGAAAGCGTTCATACAGAAGGGGTTACCCTTGATGACTTCTGGTTCAAGCGTTTCTGTTTGAACTTGCAACATAAACTCGATGGTGTAATGAGCAATCAACGTGGCCTTGAAAAGCTGGTCTTTGCCCACGGCGTTGTTGACGTCCTTGTGGGAAAAGAAGTAAGAAACGTATGGAACTACCGGATCACGGTAAGACATGTACGCGTAGTCGTCCCACCAGGTGGCCAACCAGTTGTCTTTATCCTTGGCATAATGCTGAAGACGAGATTGCAACTTTTCACCGTCGGCGCCGGTGATGAACGACTTGACTTTAGCGGCAGTTTCCGAGTATTGGTCCTTGGTCAAATATGGCTGGACGGACTTGAGATATCTTACCGCGGTTTCATCCAAAGTGGGAACAGGCAACTTGGGCAATTGGGACTGGTATTTGAACAAATCGCCTTTGATGGCACTACTGGACAAGTTTTGCTTGAGGACCGGCATTCTTCTCACGAGTCTTTGGGAAGTTTTGAACATAATCTGAGAGAAAGGACACTCTTGATCAAAATGTGGGGCGCGGAGGGTTTATATACGGCTGGGGTATGCGGGTGCGAATTGAAATTCTGGGGATAGCCGAGGTTGACCGCGGTCACATGGATGGGCAATTACGAGCCTGATGCTATTGTAAGGTTACGGGGATAGGGGTTATTGTGGGTGGTTGTGGTGGATGCGGGTATGCTCTTAGGCGGATTTTTTGGATTGGCTCGTAAATGAAGTTGGATGAGGGTCCGGTGGAGATGTCCGAATCAGTGCACACTATGATTGGAAGATGAACTATGATTGGAAGATGAACGTGATAATAAATCAGTGAAGAAGTGAAAAGTGAAAAGTAAGGAAGTGAAAACTGAAGAAGTAGAAAGTGAAAACTGAAGAAGTGAAAAATGAATAATCAGTAAAATAATGAGTAACTATTAGCCATGAATAACTAGTAATATCCAGCAATATCCAGTAATATCCAGTAATATCCAGTAATATCCAGTAATATCCAGTAATATCCAGTAACAATCACATATAACCACTAATAGTCACTAACAAACCACTATATTACCAGTAATATCCAGTAATATTAACTAACCAATCACTACAATACCAGTAATTACCAGTAAAGTATTAGAGGAACCTTTTGATCTGTATATAGAGTACCACAGTAAGCAATATAGTGTCGATGCACGGCGTTGTCGGATACTGATAATAAAATAAGTGAAGAACTGAAAAAGTAAAATAAATAACAAAGTGAAGAAGTGAAGAGTGAAGAAGTAAACAAGTGAAAGAAGTGAAGAAGTAGAAGAAGTAGAAGAAGTGAAGAATAAAAAAGTGAATAACCAGTAAATAATGAAATCGAATGACTATTAGTAGCCAGTAATATCCAGTGAAGATCCAGTAATATCCGGTAATAATCACTCATAAACCACTATGTTATCAGTCAATTGCTAGTAATAACCAGTAATTTCCAGTAATAATCACTAACTAACCATTAATAACCAGTACTGGCCAGTATAATCACTAACTAACCAGTTTTATCCAGTGAATAACCAGTAATATCCAGTAATAATCAGTAATAATCAGTAATATCCAGTAATAATCAGTAATATCCAGTAATTACCAGTCAATTGCCAGTAATATCCGGTAATACCCAGTAAATTATGAGTAAATTACTAGTAAATACCCAGTGAATATCCAGTAGTATCCAGTATTACCCAGTAAATTACTAGTAAATATCCAGTGAATATCCGGTGGATATCCAGTGAAGTTAGATTCGGGAACCTTCTGATCTATATATAGAATCTCCATACACCATAGACTACGAATAGTGTTGATCCACGGCCTATTATCGGATACTCGGTACCTTGTTCAGGTGCGATTTCTGGGGTCGAGCCTATTCGGAGCTTAAGGTTATTTATGGCCGAGAACAGCACTCTACAAAAAGAAATCCACACACCTCCGCAACCTCTCAAAATGGAAACATCACCCAATGTGTCCACGGGGTGTCGTTCTGACCACCCCGAGGCTCAATTGTCTTGGTTCGATGATTCACCGTTGCAACGTTCGATCATCGTTCAAATGACGTAACCCGAACAGTCCCCCAAAGCGCGAAAACTCATCACTTTCTTCCCATGGAATCGCTATCGTATGTTCGAGTGGGTTCGGCTTGGTTCTTTGGCGTATGGTACGTGGTGATCGTGGGCGTTGCCACGTTCGGATTCCTCGAGATCTTGGCCAAATTCAGTTCCAGGCCCCAGGCCAAGCCTGAGGCCACCGAGGGCGTCACCATTATCCGCCCCATCAAAGGGATCGATCCGGAGTTGGTGACGTGTTTGGAATCGTCGTTTCAACAAAACTACCCCAAGGACCAGCTCCAGATCTTGCTCTGTGTGGATAATCCCAACGATCCAGCAGTGCCTCTTCTCAAGACATTGATCGCAAAGTATCCCCATATCGATGCGTCGATTTTAGTTAGCGCTGGCTTCAACGCGGTGCTGAACATTAGTGAGGACCACTATGGCCCTAATCCCAAGGTAAACAACTTGGCCAAGGGCTTCACGTCGGCAAAGTACGATATTCTTTGGATCATGGACTCCAACGTGTGGGCCAGTGCAAACATTCTCAACAACTCCATCCACGCGTTGAATGGCAACTACAATAACGGCAGAAAGCTTAGCGACGCTCCGCTGGCGCGAAAAGTCAAGTTGGTGCACCATGTGCCGCTAGCGCTCAGCATCAATCCATTCCAAGACGATTCCGCGGAAGAATACGTGCTCAGCCCTGTGCACTCTGAGGATCTGGGCTCCTCGTCCTCGCGCTTGGTCAGTACGGGCAATTTGGCGAAAAGAGGCTCTCCCAGCCCTACAGCAGCACCGGTGAAAAGACGGTTTTTGAAGACATTTGGAGCAAAATTGGACGAGATGTTTCTTCATACTTCTCACTCCAAATTCTACGTTTCGTTGAATAATCTTGCAATTGCTCCATGTGTCAATGGGAAATCAAATATCTACCGCAAGAGCGATTTGGACTACTCTGTGCGGTCGATTTCATTGCCAGAAAACCAATCTCCCTTTTTTAATACCCCACAAGTAAAAAACGATGCTGCGTATTATTCTTCGTTACCGGGAGTTGGACATGCTATCAAATTTTTTGCTAGATACATCGGCGAAGACAATATGATTGGAATTGCTTTATGGGAATATGTGCATGGAAAGACGGGACTTACGGGAGACGTGGTGATCCAGCCGTTAAGTGGAATGGATAATAGTGTAGGAGATTACATGACTAGAAGGATACGGTGGCTTCGGGTGCGGAAGTATATGGTGTTGATGGCAACATTGGTCGAGCCCACCACCGAATCCATAATATGTGGAATTTTCGGAACATATGCTGTGTCTACCCTTATTTTGAACAGGGTTTTCTGGTGGCCGTTTTTTGCAGTACACATGATATTGTGGATGATAACGGATTACATACAATACTACACATTAATCCATCATATTGTGGAAAATACTCAAGATCAGGCACCTGCGTGGTTGCATAGAATCCCACCGATGCAAAGGTCTTTTGGCTCATGGTTGCAGGTCTGGGTGATGCGGGAGACCTTGGCATTGCCAATTTGGATTCTGGCGATGTTGGGACACGAGATCGACTGGAGAGGTAAGCCGTTCAGAATCAAGCAAGATTTGACTGCAGAAGAATTGTAAAATACGATAAGGAGCAAGATGACCAAAAAAGTTGCAAAAAATTAGACTAAACGGATAAAACCGTCGGACAAGGCCCAGGCACTAGATGAACGAGCTGATAGACGAGGGCTTTTGCGAATGGTTGAGTGATTAGAATATGTTGAATAGAGCGTTCAAACAAGACGAACGTACACGTTGTTATGAACAGATTTGTTATAATAGAGTATATTAGAATGGTATGACTGAGTCAGAGATACCACCAAGCAATACAAACAGATTTATTAAAGTTTTAGAAAGAGATTGGATTTTTAGAAAGAAATCCACTGAAGTTTCTGTTATCAAAATCATAGTCAGTGAACTGTCAGTGCAAATAGCAGTGTAAATATCTGTGTAAATACCTGTGTAAATACCTGTGTAAATACCTGTGTAAATATCATTGTGAATGTCAGTGTAGCTTGTCAATCATTATAAAAATGTCGGTAGGTTTGACAACGGAGTACTACAGATTCATTGAATTTAATGGAATTCTACAACCAATTCATTGAAATGTCAGTGTAATTGTCTGTATTTCTACAATTCATTGAAAAGTCAGTAAAATACAAGGATTCAACTCATTGAACTTGGTCAAATTCTACAGTCAAATTCATTGGAAATTCATTAAATTCGACAATTCAAATTCATTAAACTTGGTTGAATTGTACAGTCAAATTCATTGAACTTAGTGGAATTCTACATTAGATTCATTGATCTTAGTAGAATTCTACTGTCAATTTCAATGAAATTGCAGTAGAATTGGCAATTGTACAATATTCATTAAAAAGTCAGTATAATTGACATTTCACAATTCACTGAAGTTTCAATATAATTCTACAATCAGACCCCTTGAATTTAATGGACATTTGCAATCAAAGTCATTGAAAGATCAATATAACTCGACAATTCAAATTCATTAAGCTTAATGGAATTCTACAATATTCATAAAATTCTCAGTGCAGTTGACATTTCACAATTCATTGAAGTATGGGTATAATTTGACAAATCGAATCCATTGAACTGAATGGGATTCTATAATCAAATTCATCAAAAATGCAGTAAAATTCGACAAAACAAGTTCATTGAATTTAGTATAATTCTACAATCAAATCTATTGAATTTAGTGATATTCTACTATCAATTTCATATAAGTTCAGTGGAGTTGGCGGGATTTCTACAATTCATTGAACTTAGTGTACTTCTACAAACGAATTCATAGAAATTTTAGAACAATTGACTGGAGATTCACAACTCATTGAAAAGTCAGTATAATTGGACAAATTAAATCAATTGAACTGAATGGGATTCTACAATCAAATCCATTGAACTGATTGGAATTTTACAATCAAATTCATAGAAACTTAACTGGAATTGTCAGTATCATTCTACAATCAAATTCATTAAAATTACTGGAACTCTACAGTCAATTTCTATGAAATTTCAGTGGAAGACAAATTTGTACAGTTGTCATTTCACCACCTATTGGACTTGCAACACTTCCAAGGCAAGTGAAGCTGGGGCACCGTAAAAACCCGTAATCTGCCTTAAATCCCGTAATTGCCCGTATTCATGTCCGAATAAATCCATTGCCGGCAAATCCTGAAATCGCAGGGAATGTGCTCGTTGTAATTACTACCGAACTAAGCGGACTAATGCTCACTAAATTGCCAGACGAGCTAGGGCGAGCGTACTAATTACGTGCGCCCATTAGCACAGGCACTACGGTAATTGGGCAATTCCGATCCGCCATCGGATGCTGATCTCTACCGATCTCAGAATTAGCGTGCAACCTGCACATTTGCCAAGGCCCATTGGCATGGGCCATGGCCATGGGCCCGAGGATATCCGTCATTCTGTGATGGAATCGATACGTGGAGGCTCAGCGTGCCTTAATGCCATGGGCAGACGGTGCGAGGCTTATGGCCACGCGTCATTCGTGTCATGTAAACGAATGATCATCAGCTGCGTGCAATTCTACAGAAACACACGGAGTAGGAGTTTTAGATAATAATGACGATCCAGTGGGTGTGGAACGAGCCAATTGCGGCAATTGAACAAATTGGCCAAATTGGCCAAATTGGCAAAGGCCAGTATTTTCATAGCCTCGTTCCAGAACAGACGCGTCCACGGGTCTCTATATTCGGCTCTGCACTACCACAAATCACAAAAAACAGGGGAACAAAGTTTATACACTCCCAATTACCTTAAACCATTTTACCCACTATATTAATCGTCTTTCACCAATTTTGCCACTGTACTAATCGTCTTTCACCAATTTAACCCACTATATTAATCCTCTTTTGATCTATTTTGATCTATTTTAATCTAGTTCGTTCAGTCCTCTTTTTCACCTTTTGTTCACCGTACCACGCGCGACTTACCCTTACCCTTTCTGCATTCCCGGCTAATACGTCGCGACACGAAATGAGATCACCGCCAAAGAAAGGCACCAATAACATCCCGCAGCTTCTGAAACACCACACGTAGTTCCCCTCTCTGCACCCTCGACCCCAGACGTTTCGTCTGGTTGTCCCGATTCGGTCGATCGATTAGGTCGCCTTGGCCCTGTCGCCTGGCCTGTCGCTTTCTTCCGTATTAGGTGCCCCTGTCAACGTCCTGTCTACAGGCTCCCTACTCCGTATCTAAGTGATTCTCGCGCGCTCTTCAATCACTAAACTTTCCTCTCTATTATAACGACACAGTCGATTCAAGCCGCGTGCCAAACACTCGCCAGACGCCAAGATCTCTGGTCCCGTTCGCTCACACTCCACCACCAAGGCTCCCTCCACCAAGGCTTCCTCCACTTCCCCCAGTCGCTACCCTACACCTTTGGTTCAGTTTGGTTCCTCCTCTTCCTGTTTCTCCTCGCTAAACGAGCGCACCATGACGGAAGCCACCATGACCCAGGAAGTGGCCATTGAGTCCCGCCACCACCACAAACACCACCACCATTCGCTGTCAATCACGTCTGCCCAGTCCATCACAATTCCCGCCGGTGTTCAGCACGATATCCAGACGTGTAAAAAGTGCAACTTGCCCATCTTGGAAGGTCATGCCTACGAGTTGGGCGACGACAGATGGCACATCCACTGCTTCAAATGCTCCAAATGCGGCAAGTCCTTGGGCTGTAACTCCAACTTCTTGGTGCTAGGCAACGGAAACCTCATCTGTTCCGACTGCTCCTACAACTGTAAGCAGTGTGGCAAGAAGATCGACGATTTGGCCATTCTCACCGGGGATCAGGCCTACTGTTCCAATTGCTTCAAGTGTCGATCGTGCAAGAACAAAATCGAGGATTTGAGGTATGCCCGGACTTCCAAAGGTCTTTTCTGTATGGATTGTCACGAGAAACTTATGGCCAAGAAGAAGAAGTACGACGCAAAGAAGAAACAGTTGGCGTTGTTGAAAGAACACGAGGAAAAGGAAAAGGAACGGGAAAAGGAAAAGGAAAAGGAAAAGCACGACAAAATCGAAAAGGAATTGAAAGAAGCAAAACTCAAAGAACAATCCAGTGACGACTCCAAATTGGATTTCTCCAGAGATAGCATTCTCAATGGGTATATGTCTTCCAACAATAGTACCATTAATGTCACCGAAGGCGGTTCTTCGGTGCCTCCTGGAGATGCGCTTTTCTCGCTTCCTAACCCTTCTACCGGTAGTCTTGTCTCCAAGAATAAAGTGCTACCTCCACCTCCTACGGCCAGAACGGCTGCTCCTCCAATCGCTCCATATTCACAATTGGTTCCTAGAGAATCTTTCCTGTCCAACAAAACCGAATCGTCCATCACCTCCATCAGCACATCTCACGTTTCCACTGATTCGGCCAAACGGGTCTCCATCGCTGGCAAATCGCCCGAAAACGATTTCTCCATCGAAGAAGTCAATAATTACAGTGATGACGATGCAGATTCGGCGTATAGGGGCACGTCTCTTAGACCTCTGAAGTCCCCACAACAAAATGTCCAATTAAGAAAGACACATTCGCTCAGACGTCCTGCCCCAGCGTCCCAACCGGAGCCTCAACCTTTACCTTCCAAAGAATCAACTAATTCTCCCATTCCTCCATCCCAATACTCAACTCCTCCCGTTACAAACGAATCGAAATATGCCTCTTCCCATGATCCCAAGTATGGCTCCGCCAAAAGTGAAAATATCCCTGTTTTCCAAAATGACGGTATTCCTTTAACACACGATCCTAAAGTTGGTTCCACTCAAAGTGAAAATACTGCAGTGTTCCACGACGCAAATCCATCAACTCCAATTCCAAATGACGATAAGTTACAACCCGCAGCAGACATTACTTCCAAAACAACTCCATCTGAACAAATCACAAAATCTCCATCCGATATTTCCAGATTCAAGGATAAAAACTTGTTAATATTATCACCAAATCAATTCAATGATAACGAATTCCATAACTCCACTACCATTAAGACCTCTCCTGTCAAATCCATTAAGGTCACCACTCCTAGTATCGATGGATCTGAAACTCCAACCCAAAATCAAATCACCACTTCTTCGCATGATACAAGAGCAAATACCCTTCAATTGGAAGAACCCAGATCAAGATCAGCATGCCCATCCCCATTCGCAAAGGCAAATAGACAAGCCAGAGTTGTTGAAACGAACGATTATATTTCTACAGAAAATCTCGACTATATACCCAAGGAATCTAATTCGACTATTTCTACTCCTAGAAGAGCCAATCCTGGAACTTTGAATCCTGGTATGTCTTCACCTCCTCCAAGATTGCCTTTGCCCAGTACTCCAAGTAAAAAGACTTTCAGAGAAGAAGGCACTCCCAGAGGTTTGGGCTTGGAGGGCGTGGACTATGAAGATTCCGAACATACAAAGAGAAATTCAAGAGGTTTGTACGAAAAGAAACAGAAGAGAGAAGATGGTACCATTACTCCTCGTGATCAACAGACCTTCTTCCCAAATCAAATGACTCCTACTTCCAGAGAAAGAGTACTTGTTAATCCTACGCCTTCGGTTACTAATCTTGAAGATGATCAGTCTATCAGTGATCAGGTTACCACAGGATCTCTTTCCAGAAAGAGCACCCTTATTAAGACTCCTAAATTGAGCAGCTTGAAACATAAAAGATCAATTTCGGGGGGATCTAATGGAGTTTCTACCAAGTTTAGTTTCTTCAAATCAAGTAAGGATGAAAACGCCCAAAAGGGACATTCAAGACACGTTTCCGAGGGATCTATAATCAGCAATGGAGGATCTGCTTTCACCACTCCTCCATTACCAGTAACCTCTCCAGCAATTCAAAATCTCAATGGATTGGTAAATTACAACAGAGAGCACCAAAGATCTACTTCAGACACTCCATTCTTGACAAACTTTGATGAACGTAATTCATTTGATATGAAAAACTTACATTCCGAATTGAATACTTTGTTAACTCAGAAACAAACTGCTTCGAACGAATTGAAAAAGCTCAGCAATGAAAAGATCAAATTGAACGATCAATTGAAGGCTATGCATAGCAAATTGACCTCAGAAACAGTGAAATATGAGAAGTTACTTAAGGATGTGGTCGATTTGGAGAAAAATAAGAAGAAATTGTTGGAAATCAACCAGGCATTATCTGAAGAAAACCATCAATTACAAATCCGTAATTCTTCTGGTGAAACAAGTACAATCTACAGTGAATCAGCCAGTACCCTCAACTTTCAATCGAAACCTAGTTCTGGTGGTATCTCACTGACATCATCTTCATCACTTGTTGCTGGTGTGCCCTATGGAGAAAATGCTGCTGGTGAAGAACCAGCCAGTGATCCTCAAAAGGCTACCAGATTGAAGTTCTGGAGAAGACCAAAAATCGGACTCAACACCGCCAATTTGGTACTGACCAATTCTCCTCAATTGCAACCACAACACAATCAACAACAATCCCAACAAAATCAACAATCTGTACAAAAGCCTGTTTCAACTCCAACTCAGTCTCTTCAACAACAATCACAACTGCAGTCTTCACAACAGTCTTCACAACCCACTGTTAATAAAGTCAGTCAAAACTATTCGTCCCACGCAATCCAATTGCCTCAGCAAAGTCCTAAGCATAGTCCCCAGACATTCAATGGACATAATGCAGTGAATGGTCAGAGTTCAAACAACTTGCTGTTTGCAGAAAAGAAAGGGAAGTTTACCAAATCCAAGTCATCAAATATACTTGATACTTTCCTTAATAACACAGTGTCCATGGTGACATCTGGAGATGGAAATGATACTCCTGTTCCACTTATCACTTCTACTATCCAACAAAGAGCTGATTACGAACGTTCTAAGGTCCCATTGATTGTGACCAAATGTCTTGCGGAGGTAGAAAGTAGGGGCTTGGATATGGAAGGAATTTATAGAATCTCTGGAGGAAATTCAGCGATTGTTGCCATTGAAAATGCATTTTCTAATATGGGCCCAAACCATGAAGATAAGTTGCTCCATAAAATCGAAGAGACTATCAGTGGAGACATCAATGCTGTGACGTCTGCATTGAAGAGATACTTGAGAAAGTTACCTGATCCATTAATTCCTTTTGATTTGTATGAGGAATTCATAAAGGTGAGTGCCACCAATCCTCCCAATAAGGTGGACAAGAGAATCAGTGAATTGAAGACTAAAGTCATCTACAAGCTTCCTAGCGCAAACAAGCAAACAGTGTATCTCTTGTGTAAGCACTTATCGTTGGTCAATTCATACTCTTCAGTAAATAGAATGGGATACAAGAATCTTTCTGTGGTGTTTGCCCCTACTATTGCTAGAGATGAGAGTGGAGAGAGAGAAATGAGTGATATGGGATACAGAAATGATGTGACAGAGTTTTTGTTGACCCATTGGGAAGCAGTCTTCAATGAGGCATAGACTCTTTTAATGATAACAATGTGTTCTTATAATTCTATCTCATGAAATGACGCCTGGCGAAGGGCTGTTTGAAGAGATTGGATTTCTATAAAATACCGGATTCTGAAGCTAGGGATAATTAGCTTTGGGTGGTTTAAAAACGATCATTTATTTAAACGTTCTTTCTCAATGAAAGTGACTTTGATAGGACTAATAAATTCAATTATACGAGACCAAGTGTAGTGTAAAAAACGTTTCTTGTTCTATTATATGTATTTATTTATAATTCTTTATATACATTTGATCATGTTATTATATATCTTCACATTATATGTATTTACTCATAATTCTATATATACTTGATCATATTATTATAAATCTTGACATTATATGTATTCATTCATAACTCTATATATACTTGATCATACTATTATATATCTTCACATTATATGTATTTATTCATAATTCTATATATACATGATCATACTATTATAAATCTTGCCATTATATGTATTCATTCACAACTCTTTATATACATTATTTGACTAAACTATATTTACTAGTCATATTGATTATATCTTCACATATGATTTTTCACTATTATTCTACTGGTGTATGGTCCACATACTTATTGCAATAAATAGTCATGTAATCGTTACTATGTACAAAGGACATCGACTGTGCATCGATCTCCTCACTCTAATGAATGTCCTTGATCTGAGGACTCAGGTATAACTCGTACCTTCTGTGACCCACTCTAATCAAATGCTCAATCACACTGAACAGTTTCTTGGGAAGAGCTCTGTTCTTTTCAAACTCATTTCTGACGTAATTTCGCCAATGTTCTCTGTTTTCAACAGGCTTGGTCTTGATTGATCGGATACATGCTCGGTATAGTTTGAGAACCTCTCTTTGCAAGCCTGAAAGACGAGCCATGGTACTGGTGAATAAAGTAGAGTGCTTATGTGAAGGATCCACCAATATGGCCGATTACGTAAAAATAATGTGAATGATGGATTACGTATGAAAGAGCAACATACCATTACGTAAATTTAAATCTATTTAGAGCAGTGAGCAGTACATTGCAACAATCATAGGAGCACGTTACTTCTTCTCCACCTCGGTCCGGTCACACCAAACCCAGATTTTGTGGTTAAGGTGAGGGGGGGGAAGATCTGCATTTTACTTATCAATTATTGGTCTATTGGTCTAATTTAACTAGTGGCTTAACCAATTGAACCAAATGGGAATTATTACATATTAAATGCGATAACTCCCTGCAATTAACTCCCTAAAGTAGCAGGGTCCCGAAAATTCAATTTTTAGTCAGGAGATCACCACGTCTACACAATTTCGCT
This sequence comes from Suhomyces canberraensis, assembly GCA_003706525.2. Lineage (NCBI taxonomy): Eukaryota > Fungi > Ascomycota > Pichiomycetes > Serinales > Debaryomycetaceae > Suhomyces > Suhomyces canberraensis. The sequence goes on from PPLP02000005.1 coordinate 637,768, forward strand.
TTCCGTCCCTTTTATTATCTCGTAGTCTCTATAACCTATATGCCCAAATTGTTTTACACTTACTTGAAGTTGGTGAAGTCAACTTCACCATCTCTGGTTCCATCACAGACAGCATGGGCACCACAATTGCATTGGGCCTTGGTTCTCTTACCACAGGCACAAGCTTTGGAAGCAGCAGGAACAGCGTTTTCAACAGCAGCTCTGGAGCACACACACTTCAAAGCAGGCTTCTTACCACAAGAACAGGTGGACTTCTTGGCACAGACACAGACAGCAGCAGAACAGGTCATCTTGATTATTATTGGTTATTGGTTATTGATTATTGATTGAATGATGCTGTTCCTTCAAGGAATTCGTTCTGTATTTATACTTTGGTAGCCTGATTTTGCAGCTGATGCTGCGTCACGTGTGGAAATAGGCTTTTGACACACGCAGCCAATCACCGCGCGGCAGTATGTCAGCGCAGCGTAAGCAAAAAGCTGCAAGGCTCAGCAGAAACTAATAGCGGAACTTCCTACTACGGACACTTTCCGCGTGCTGACCAATTTATCTAATCGGATCTTGGCCATGGCACTTACCGAAATAGGGCGATTTTTCGACCCGACCCATTGTTTCTCGGGATTCGAAACATTGTCATCTCTACCCTATGCTGTTACGGTGATATCGGCCAGCAATTTTAACCCTTTCTGCCATAATTGGTAAGGTTGTTAAACCTTTCACGTAGCATGGACCCGAGCTCACTGGTGGAATTCTCGGTGTTGTCCAATTGACTGTGCTCAAGTTGACTTCCGGAAACATCGCTGAAAATATCCTTGACTTCCACTGAAGTTAGTCCCGGTCTCGGGGGTCGATTGGACGTCTGGATTGGCACGGCACCTCCAGTTGTGTTTTTATTAAGAATGTCATCAAAGATTTGGGATATTGATTTGGACTGTGACTGATTGGTATTTTCTGCAGAATGGTTTTCTTGTTTGTGCATGGAATGATACACAGTTGACCCTGCCGAATGAACATTGGGGGACTTTCGACTGGTAGATTCCAAGAACACATTTTCATTATCATCATTGGACTTGTGTCTTTTAGGAGAATTTCCCGGTTCGAAAGACGTGCGCTTGTTGCTTGTAGGTTGTACTTCCACGTTCTGTAATTCTGGAGGTTGCAAATCACTATCATCATCACCGAACTTGATTTGAAGCCCCAATGGAGTTTTCATTATATCCAACTTTCCCCCATCACTTAATCTCTGCGTGAATTTAGGGGTAGTCGGGAATCTTTGAATGGTATTTTCCCTGGAATGGTAAGAAAGTGCGAAGCTCTTTGTAGGGGATAATTCGGGTGGTAATAATACAGGTGAAAAACGTTCCACATCACTAATTTTGGGTTGGGATTCTTTATTGGGAGATGATGGCTCGCTAATATTTGCAAGTTCTGAACGTAATATCGGAGGTTCTGGCAATGTGGGAGAAGAATTGATAAGATTCTGTATCAATGAAGATCTTCTTCTTGCTTCTTCAACCAACTCATTCCTATTAGGGGTCTTTTTTCGTGGAGAAATAGACAATTTGTGGTACGTATCAAGGGATTGTCTCACTGTTTGAGTCTTTAAAGGTGATTGAAACTTCAATGGAGACCTTTCACTGGAAATTGTAGTCAAAAATGGAGGAGGTTGGCTTCCTATACTATCTGAATCATATCCAGTCTGCTGTCTTGTGTATCCTGGTGGCAATAACGATGGTCTTTTATGGAGCTGTGGAGTAGACGACTGAATCTGTTTTTTGGTTTGTTCTACAGACCATGTTGGTGTGGCTTCATCCAACTGGGGCTTAATGGTAGGTCTCTTGAATATCTCATTGGATGACTTTGCCGAACCTACTTCTTGTCTTTCTGCATCATCCGCTTCTTCTTCCTCTTCATTCTCTTTATCTTCATCATCCTCGTCCTCATTGAACAACATATTGCTTCGAGAATTGGCTATGGTGTTCACGTCAGTGTTGGAAATGGGATCTTCGTAGCTGTTGAGCTCCACATTTGCGGATTGTTCGAAGAAATACTTCCAGAATCCAGCATTATCCCATACTTTCTTACTGGCATTCGAGTAATCCTTGATTATTGGGATGAGTCTGTCGTTTATCACGGCATTGGCTCGTGATATGTTTTTGTCTATTTCTTGAAGCACAAGCGTTGTTTCTTGCTCTAATTTTTCCAATTCTTCACGGGCAGCAGCGGTGTCTTCGTTTGTTGTTGAAAAGATCGTGGATTTCCTTCTAGAGGACGTGGGTGCCACGGAGTACCGCTTCATTTATGGTTGTTGTTTTGAACGCGTTAGTGGACTGTATATAGTTATTTATGATACTCTGATAAATGAGAGATACAGATGAAATATCGTAAAAGGAGAGGTTTTGAAGATTTATTTACTGTTTTCAACTGTAAGATCACACCTTGTTGATTATGGGCTCTGAATTTGAGTATTTTTACCAATTTTTTGAATTTTTCCCGGTGAAAAAGCGTTGAAAAGCGTGAAAAAAGTGGAATTTAATCGTATAACGAACCATTTAACTAGAGTAGAAATATTCATAAGGACCAATCCATGAATATCAATCCCCAGTAGCTCTATTATCTTTTTCTTTCATCAAGATTCTTATAAAAATTCAGCACTAAAGGCCATATCCTCACTCAATTATTACCCAATATTCTAGAAAATTTTGCTAGACATCAATACCTTTTGAAAACTCAAAACAACCACCACAGCCCCACATTCCCCAACCCCTACGGCCATTACCACAAAATTACTCAGCTACTCACCTTTCGTGGAACCCACTTCCACCAATTGTTCTATCAGTGCACACTTTATTCGCCGCGAAAATTACCTTAGCATCCAACTATGGGAAACATCATGTCGGTATCATTTGCACCAGAGTGTACCGAAGCCAAGAACAAGTACGACGACTGCTTCAACACGTGGTACACAGAAAAGTTTTTAAAAGGACATTCCTTGCAGAACGAATGTACCGAGTTCTGGGACACCTACATCACCTGTGTGGACGTTGCATTGGCCAAGCAGAAAATCAAGCCAATGTTGGACAAGGCCAGAGAGGATCAACCATTCACCTCCGAGGAGATCCGCAAGGATGCAGAGAAGTAGAAAAGACGATTTTAGAGCCTTTGGGCGTGGATATCTGTACGCTCATCGACTGAGTGTGGTAGGTGACCAAGTGTGTTCTTGTAAATAGGGCTAATAAATGCCATAGAAAAAGGTACGATGTAGCGTGGGGAAGTGTAGAGAAGAAACGGGACCGTTCAACAGGAGTTTGTAGTTGAATTTTGGATTACTTTGGTGTAGTCACTTGTCTCAGAGGATGGCTTTTCTGAAATTTTGGGAATTTTGCAAAAAATGAAAAAATAAATGGAAAAAAGTGAAGAGTGGTGAGTTATTAACCATAGTTAGACTTAGGCAATGTAGATCGGGCTTTTCCCCGTGGTTCCCATGAATGCCACCAACTGTTCTTACTCAGATCCAGTCACGTGCCTGGGCACGTGACCCAACAACGTAAGCCAAAATTATACCTTCCTCTTTCACCATAACCAAATGCTTGTTGAAGAGATTCCCAAAACAGCCTACAACGGGTCTACCGTGTATTTCTCGTCCTCCATCAACCTAACTGCCCGGCCAACCGCAAGACTGGCTCCACAGGATCAAAATGAGAGCAACAAGAAAGGAAGACCCAAGGTCAACTACAACTTGACTCAGTTAATGAACGCCCAAATTCAAGTAGCAGATCCTCAGGCAAACAGCGGCCCGTTAAAGTCTGCGCAGCAACTTCAACTCGAAAGAATAGTGTCCAAAAGACTTGTGGATCTCAGTAGAGAAGGAGCATCCTCTGCATTCGAACTCCCCAAAAACTTTGCCTACAACAGTATACATTCCCAATCTGACAACAATAGCACGACATCGCGGCTTGGAAACACGCCGACCACTAAAAGAATTCTTTCTGCTAGAAGAAATTTGAATCTGTACTTTGAAGAAGAGCGCAACTTGATCTCCATCAATTCCATTTTGGGCCAGAATTACCAGTTTATTACCGATGATTGGGAATCTAAGAAGGTCAAGAAACCCACCAGGCGCCTGAGACAAAGATTGAGATTATGCTGCATGTGTGGAGGCAACTCCAGTTACTCCAGATGCTATAGTTGTGGTCTTTATTCTTGCAGTGTACGATGCAACAACCTACACAGCGAGCTGAGATGTGTTTAAGAAGGTGGAAAGAAGAGCGGAAACAGAAGTTTTGCTAAAATTGGTCTGGAAATTCCATTTTTGTTTCGCAATGATCTGCTTGAAATCATTCTGCTAATTATGATTTCCCGTATAAGTATATGGTTCAGCATACATTTTTGGGATCTATCACGTCAAAGAAATAATCATCATAAGTATTCATTTGCCATATTATTGTCATTATGATGAAGTTTATAATATTACTCGCATTATCATTACCTCAAGTATGGAGTGTTCCCCTCGATTTGAGTCACAATTCTACTTCTTCTACAACAATTCAGAGTCAGGCTCTTCGTCTGGTTGACCCGTCTATCAAAGCACCCGCTCCTTATTATACAAAATTGCTTGAATATGCTAAAATATGTTCCGTGGGGTACTGTCTAGAGGACGGACTCTCCAAGGGAAAAATGGGAGTAGAAATGAATAGCTGTCCAGCAATAAGATGTAAAGATCCGGAACTCCGGAATATTGAAGTCATAGATGTGTTTGATTCCAATAACTGGGGACTGGTAGGCTCCGGGTATTACGGTGTGGATCATTTGAAAAAGCGAGTTTTTCTCGTTTTTAGAGGGACAGCTTCAATGAGAGATTTTATTACAGATTTAGATTTCTTACCTGTTAGCTATACTCCTTTGGCAGTATTGGATTTGCGTAGCAATCAAGTTTGTGAAGGGTGTACTGCACACCATGGGTTCGTCAATTACATCAAAAACAACTCGAAACAAAATATAGACCAGCTCGCCACGTTAGCGAATAAGTATTCTGATTATCAGGTTGTTGTATTGGGTCACTCCTTGGGCGGTGCTTTGGCGATTTTAACAGGTGTGGAATTGAAATTAATGGGCTATAATCCATTGGTCATAAGTTTTGCTGCTCCCAAAGTAGGTAACCTGAATTTTGTTCAGTATGTGGATAATCTATTTAAGAAGGATGAATTGGCCCAAAAAATCGAGCTGACATTAGATTTTGACGTGGGAATGCTTCGTGTGGTTCACCAAGGGGATTTGGTCCCCAGACTTCCTCCTTCTTCCTTGTTCCAAACAGACGGATACAAAATAAGTATCGGAAAAAGAGACTTACCCCATGGTCCTGAGGATGTTTTTTTATCGCAAATATCTGCTCTTTCAGTGAATGTGACGTTGTTGGCAGCATTCCAGCCTGGCGAGTTGTGGTCTAGATTTATCAGAAGATATGAGCATGCAAATTACTTTGTATGGATCACTGGATGTGAAACTGAAGGTAAACCTTAAGAATAGGATAGATCCGATAAATTATAAGGTTTAATCTCTGTAGATTGCTGAAATTTATTGTTACGAAATTTTTATGATAAAGTTAATAGAATAGAGAATTGTTACATGTAATTTATTCATTAAATGTAGTCATGATTACTATATACAATTTATGAGTGCATTTAGTCATTTCATATCGTTTTAATCTATGAATTCGATCCAACCTCAATCATTTCTTCTCTATTACACACCTTGAGTCTAGTCTTTCCCAATTCTTTTCCTTTTTCCAATTCATAAGTGTTCAATTTCTGCCAGTTGGACCATTCTGTGAGTTTCAAACCGTTGGGGTCGAACTCAGTTTCGGGGTTCAAGTGGATTCCATTCGATAAATCTTCAAGGATTTTGTCTGCTGTATCAAAAGAGTCCATCATAGTGGTAGCAATGACTCCTGTAGGACCATTTTTAATCCACCCAGAAGTGTACCAGCCTTTTTTGAACACTGCGTTATGGTCAACCTCACTATTTGAGGCCAAGATTCGCCCCTCTTTATTTAATAGGCGGTTTCTTGCAAACTGGATACTCAAATCTTCAAATTCTTGCAATGGAGTGCCTTTATATCCAATTGAGAGAACAACCAACTCGTTTTTTATCGTTATAGTTTCATCCGTAGGCTTCACAGCTGTTTTGTGAGTTAGTTCATCGTGTTCTAATTTGTTTTTCCTTAAGATTGTTGATTCCAACAATCTCTCATCCTGTGGGTTTTTCTTGAATTCTATAGGAGAGTTTAAATATTTCAAACTCCAGGATTTGTTAATTGGATTGTGTTCTTCTCGAGCAGAGTATTTTTCTATCAAAGCAACTTTTCTTTTATCCACTCTTCCCAAGCTCTTTTTGTCTATGTCCTGTAATAATTCAGAGTCAACGGGAGTAAATTGGACTTTGTTTCCATGTTTTGGCAACTCAAATAACTCACGGATCTCCTTGTTGGAGAAGGCAGATTCCAAAACTCCTCTTCTAGCAATTATATTAACATTTTTTACCTTACTTGTCTTCAACACTTCTAACGCGTCAGTAGAGATATCTGTAGGCTGCCAATGATTTGGATCTGCTAACAACATTCTAGCAACATCAAGGGCAACGTTTCCGTTGCCAATGATGGATACATTTTCAATTTGATCCAATGGAGGAGGCACAAACTTATTATTCTTTTCGTAAAAATCAGGGTGGCCATTATACCAATTGACAAACTGTCTTGCAGAAATTACTCCTGGAAGTTCTGATCCGGGAACGTTCAAGGCATTATCGGCATTGGTACATCCATAAGAAAGAACCAACGAGTGGTATGATGCCTGTAACTGGTGCAATGTCACATCCTTTCCAACATTCACATTGCCAAAGAATCTCACCCGATGATTGGATGAGTTTTGACCGTATTTTTCCAAAAGATTGTCCAAGTAGTCTTCACAGTTCTTCACTTCCGGATGGTCTGGAGCCACTCCGTATCTGCTGAGTCCATATGGAGCTGGGAGACGTTCAAAGAAGTCGATATTGAAGGTCAATGGTCCCGATTTGGACAAAAGGTGATGGGCTGTGTAGAATCCAGCTGGGCCAGCACCAATGATGGCCACATTGAAAGCCTGGGAAACTGTGGATGACGTACAAAAGCAACGTAGGGCAGCCACTATTGGACGGGAACGGTGAAGACTTAGCATGGTAGTCGCGATAGTTAAGTGTGGAGGAAATAAGGAAAGAAATGGAGGGAGAAGGATGAATGAAAAAAGTGGAAAAGAGTATTAGTGTGAAAGAGATGAATTGGTTTGGGGTTGAACAGTTGTATTGGAGATTGTGAAAAGTCTCTTGTTTAGTAGTATTACGTGTTTTCATGGGTAGAATATAGCAATATAGCAGGAACACTTTAATGATCCATAGCATGAATCCGGGGAAAAAAATGCCCCAACGGGCCTGTGGTCTCTGGCCTCTGGCTCCAATATTTTCCAGAGGCTCAATTCCTGTTAACGGCTCTGAATTGTCCAATTACCTTGTTTGCAAGGGACACCTATAGATGGTAGATGCAAAAAAACTGGAGTATGGAGGTTTAAAGATTTGCATGCGAATCACCTATATCGACTATTTGCTTGGAAATTGTTGGGAACCAGAAATGTAATTCATGGAATTTAATTGGCTTATTTCACAGATATCAGTATAACTAAGGGACCTTATTTCCCAAAAGAAACCTGAATTATTCTCAGGGTATTGCTCATTTAGAGGCTTGGAAAATGTAATGTACGGCTACGCTATCTAATCTTTTAGTATCTGCATTTCGTCAAATTAGTAAAAACAATCTAGATTACCTAACATTTGTACTTTAAACTTTCTTAGATTTAGTCAGAAAATACTCTAGTCCATTAATAAGGATTAATAAGCGCAAAAGAGGCTATGAAAGACAGGATAATCTTCTTCGTTTTAGTAGTCTATGGCGAGATTGGGTCCGCATTCGAAAATAGTCGCATCACGCTAAATCTAGATGATTCTAAACCGTTACGCCTCGCTTTTCATTATTTTCAAGCCAAATACGAATTAGTTCATCACGCACCACGAGCATACTAAAATATTAACGTCATTACTCTGGCCATTCACGGATTAGAGCCTATTCAAAAGAAGTAGACAGTTCTGCACGTGACCAGTATGGGCAAAAACAGTGTTTTTCAAGAAAGTCCGTGATAGTTTAGTGGCTAGAATTACCGCTTGTCGCGTGGTAGACCGGGGTTCAATTCCCCGTCGCGGAGTCTTTTTTTGCCTACGGTTCGTATCGATCAAAAAGGTCAAAAAGCACGGTTTATTTGACTCTGTAATGATAATCAGGCTCAGAAGCCTATCAAATATTTCTTTTTAGTGTGTCAACATTACTACTATCTCTTGTAAAGCGCCCCCAACTGACTCTGGACTCCCGTTGGTCGACTCTGAACACCGTTCATCGTGACTCGTTCCCCAGAAATCAGACCTTCGAGATCCGATCGTTCTAGCCTATTTCCGTTCTTGGGCATAGACCGAGACAACGAACGTGGAGATACATCACAACAAATGCATTCGAACATGCGAACATTCTGCATCAACAGTTTCTGGGGTCAAGCTAGCCTATTATGGGCTGAGCCCAAAGGCTCGTAGCTGCGCCGCCAAGAAGGTTACGAACATTGCTAAAGCTTCTGTATAGTAGTGATGATCGCATGCGAGCATTTACCAACCCAAAACGTTAAAGAGATCCCGAACAAAGAGAGTTGGACGATGAAGATAAAAGATAAGAGAGCACTGGAGCTCAGGGGTTCGTACCAGAGAGAGATACGAGGCGGCGAAGACGGAAAATGTAAGGCACTATCGCAAAAGTGATAGTGATAGTGCCCCGCGATTACGTCATATGATGAGATAGCTGCAACCTCGCCAAACCCGTCCATACAGAGCTTTGTGCTGATGTAGCCTGACAAAAAGTATATGTATGTAGCCGTCGCTCATAATTGGAATATTTCAGTGTTAGTTGTTGGAAGATTTCAAAACAGCTGGTGACTTTCTTTCTTGAAAAAGTACTATACGCGGAAAGTATCAAAGACGTTACAACTATTCATTCACACACTATACTTAGTTGTGGAGTACTAGAGATCTTGTTCAATTTTTAGTTTATTTTTTCACTTTTTGTTCCCTAATTCTGTCGAAAGAACCCAAGTGAAAATGGCCAAATTACAAGACACCATCGAAATAAAAGCAGAGGCTGCGTCCTCGGAGTCGTTGACATCCAAGCCGTCGAATTCTCGGCCCCAAGTCGTTCATCGGAAACTCTACAACCGTCATGTTCAGTTGATAGCCATCGGTGGTTCCATCGGTACAGGGCTTTTTGTGACTATTGGTACCACCGGGCTCACTATTGGCGGTCCTTTGGGCCTTTTGCTTTCATATACGTTCTGGACAGCGGTGATTCTTCTTTTGACAACGGCCGTGGGAGAAATGGTATCGTTTTCTCCTGTCAGTTCCCCGTTTTTAACTATGGCAGGACGGGTTGTGGACCCTGCATTTGAGTGCGCTGCATCTGTCAACTTTTGGCTCATGGAGTGTTTGTACATTCCGTTCGAAATCACCGCCGTCAACGGAATGATCCATTTCTGGAGAGAAGACTATTCCCCTGCCATTCCTTTCTGTATTCAAATTGTTATCTATGCCTGTATTAATTTATTTGCTGTGAGATTCTATGGAGAATGCGAATTTTGGCTCTCTATAGCCAAATTGATCTTGGCTATTGGCCTTTTATTCTTTACCTTAATTTCCATGTGTGGGGGAAATCCTCAACATGATGCTTTTGGTTTCAGGTACTGGCATGCAGCCGGAGGCCCTATTGCTGAATATTTAAATACAGGAGGAATTGGGCGATTTGAGGGTTTCTTGGGCTGTTTGCGTAATTCTGCTGCATTTACAGTAGTGGGACCAGAGTACATTTCGATGGTGGCCGGAGAAGCCATCAACCCCAGAAAAACCATGCCCACTGCTTTTAAAACCGTTTTGTATCGGTTGGCATTATTTTATATTGGTGGTGCGTTATCTGTCTCGATATTAATTGCATATAACGATCCAAACTACTTGAAATTGACCTCCGGAGCCTCCAATGCTGCTTCCTCTCCATACGTGGTGGCAATGGAAAATCTTGGAATCAGAGTATTGCCGGATCTTATCAATGTGGTGATTATTACCTCTGCTTTTTCCGCTGGTAATTCGTATACTTTTTGTTCTTCCAGAGCCCTCTATGGCTTGGCCCAAAAAGGATTTGTACCTCTGATTTTCAAGACTTGTACTAAGCAAGGTGTGCCTATTTTCTGCGTTGGAGTCTCGCTCTGCTTCTCATTGTTATCCTTGATGCAATTGGGTGCCTCTGGAACCAAAGTGTTGAATTATATGGTCAATTTGTGTACTGGATCCCAGGTATTAAATTATGGGTTTATGGCCATAATTTATATCAGATTCTATCATGCTTGCAAAATACAAAATATCGATAGATTTGCTTTCCGGTACACTTCGTGGTTCCAGCCCTACTCCATTTATATTGCAACATTTTTCATTTGGATCTTGGTGGGAATTCTTGGATATCAAGTGTTCAAACCAGGAATGTGGTCAGTTGATGATTTCCTTTTCAACTACGTTATGTTGTTTGTGTCTCTTATTGTGTTTATCTTCTGGAAAGTGTTCAAAAAAACAAAATTCATCAATTTGGCAGACGCAGACTTGTACTCTGGTATGGATGAAATTGAAGAACATGAATATGAGTTTTACGCCAACAAAGAAGCACAAGGAGAAGAAGAGAAGAAGGACAGTTTGTTTAGAAGCGCATTGAACTGGATTTTCTAATGTGTCTAGAGTGTATAATTTTTTACGATTGTATAATAAAAATTTGATAACTATAAGCTCGATTAGATTAAAACTAATTTACGGAAAGAAAAAGGCACAAATAGAAGAAGAGAAGAAGGATAATTTTTCAGACTGATATTGTAATTGGTATGAGAGTCTTTATATTTCTTCTATGATTGCGTGATAATGCCAGAAATTTAATTACAATAAGCTCGATTATATGAATATTAATTCTACGCCAAGAGAGGAGAGAAGAAGGATACTTTTTTAGAAACGCATTGAGCTGATCTTGTAATTTGTACTATAGTGTGTATATTTTTTTACGATTATATAATAATGCTAATAATGCTAAAATTTGACGTGATAACAATAAGCTCGTTTACATAAATACGAGTTCTACACGAACAAAGAAGTACAAAAAGAGAAGAATAATTAAACGAATTGAAATGATCTTGTAATTTGTACTAGGTGTTTATATTTCTTCTATAACGTATAATAATGCTAGAAATCTGACCTATAACGATCGACAAGCTCAAGTATTCGAGTAGTACTCTTGAATGGTGTTTGACGTTTATACCTTATTTATTTGACTAATTCATACGATCTAAATAAACTCATCAATGACACCAAGGTTTTGATTAGCCAATTCGGAAAAGGCAGCTGGAGACAAGTCAATACCGTTGATCTTGAATCTAGGGCTGTATCAAAAACAATCACGTCAACCGATTTATCTTGGTAAGTGACTGTTATTTGCTTTCCGCGAACTGATTAGTTAGGGTTTAGGCCGTAGGAACGGAGGCTGATGGGGAAGAGGTAGGGGTTGGGGTGGTAGAGGAAGCAGGAGAAGCAGAGGTGGTTGCAGCAGTCGAAGACGCAGCAGTTGGGGACGCAGCAGAAATGGCCGAGTCGAGAGTAGCAGAAGGAGCAGAGGAATCAGAGCTAGCAGTATTGGAGGCAGAACCAGCTGCGCTGGAGACAGGAGATGGACTAGAGCTCACACTAGCAGCAATTGCAGTGTTGGCACTAGAACTGGAGGGAGAAGCTCCGGAGGAGGCAACGGATCCAGATGGGACGGAGGAAGCAGATGCGGAAGCAGATGCAGATGGGACGGAGGAAAGAGCTCCAGAAGCGGAAGCAGAGGCTCCAGAAGCGGAAGCGGATGGGTATGAAGAGGCACCGGAAGCAGAAGCAGATGCGTATGAAGAAGCTCCGGAGGAAGAGGCACCAGAAGCGGTAGCAGATGCGTATGAGGCCGAGGAGAGCGACTTAGAGGCCGAGCTCAGAGAGCTGATTGGGTAGTCGTCATCAGTGACGGTGATGGTGATGATAATGGTGGTAGTGGTGGTGACATCGGTATTAGAGGAGGGGGAGGAGGTTGGAGAAGAGCCAGCAGGACCGGTTCCAGTTACAGATGGTGCACCGTCTTGACCAGAACCGTTTTGGCTCGAGCCGGAGCCGGAGCCTGAGCCTGAGGATGAGCCTGAGGATGAAGTTGAAGAGCCACTGGAGGAGCCATCAGAGCCACTGGAACCGTTGGAGCCACTGGAGGAACCGTCAGAGCCACTGGAACTGTTGGAACCACTGGAACCGTCAGAACCTGGAGAGGAAGTTGCGGAGCTGCCGCTGGCGCCGTTGGAACCATTGGCGCCGTTGGAAGTAGTGGCAATCACAGTGGAGGTTGGAGGCAAGTTTGCAGCCGCCGTCGCGTCGGTAATCACAGTGGTGACGGTGGTGAAAGTGGTGGTGTTGGAAATAACCACAATCAGCTGGTTGTAAGCTTGGGTACCGTTCCATCCATTGGGGGAAGGAGTGAAGCCATCTCTCTTTTGTTCGACTTGCTTGTTGGCGTTGCCACGAGGCCAGTTGAATTTGAGTGGTGCGGCATTGACGATTGGGGAAACAAGCAAGGCACAGGAAATTAAGGAAAGTGGGTTCATCTTCGGCTCGAAAAGTATAAAGGAGTGTACTAGTTGGGAATTGAGACGATTGATGAGAAGAAACCGGGGAACTCTCCTTTATTTATACTGTTGGAGGTGGCTCATCCGACATCTCAGACGTATCCCTGTGGGTGGAGCGTTTCGGAATGTGAGAATGAGGCTGGAGCGAAGACAGGATCGGACGAAAAAGACGAATTTGGAGGCGGTGAAAGGATTGGGATTTTTGTCCGGGGAACGATGTCTGCATTTCTAAAAGCGTTTTGACACAACAGACAGCACCATATATGACTTGATTGGTGTTCAGACAGATTGACAGATACTTGTTTCTCCGGATTAATTGATCTCCTTTTCGTCCCTGCGTCTCACCGGTTAATGTTGATAAACACACATTCTTTTTGGACACAAACAATAGACGCGAATTGGCTGCGAATCGGGGGCTTAAGGGGCCAAGTGCCTGGGCAACGGCCGTGTCATAGTCGAGATCGAACAGATAAGTTAGGGCATTCTTTTTCACTCGGCAGACACAAAATCGGACCGTTTCCATTGGAAGTCACTGGAAGTCACCGGAAGTGTCACACTTAAGTATTGAAGCATGGATGTTCTCTAGAACCATCGCTTGGCATAAATTCAGTGATCGCGCTAGAGAATTGCGTCGCATCTGGTGATGGTGGTGGAGGTGGTGGTGGTGCCAGTGTCTAGAACCAGATGGTGGTGGGCCTGAAAATAGTGGCATTCTAAATTCCGTACCTTGCTCGTTCTAAAGTTGAATGTGGAATGTTAAGGCGGTGTGTTTGGTGGAATATTACACGGGAGTCTCAATGTAGCGAAAGTAAATAAAGTGCCCGTTCCGTCAATTTTCTAGGCGGAAATTGAAAAGTTACTGCGTGAAAAATAACTCAAGAATGTCCTGCGCCGAGAGATGAGAAATCCCCAGTCCCCAGGCGTTAAGCGGAGCGGAATGAGATGAAGTACTATTAAAATAGTCTAATGATTTGTTATAACTTGATACTTTTATTCTTATTAATCCATTAATTTTATTAGTGTTAGCCGTCTTACTATAGACGTTTAGTCTTCTAATTGGGATTGTTTGGTGTTTTATTACCAATTATGGAGTGGAATAGTGAAAATGTTTCTGAAAAACATCAAAGAATGCACACAATTATCATTTCAGTTCGTCCATCGTGGAACCCGTACAGTTTATAAAAGGAAAGAATAATTTAAGACATAGTCTGGACAATAATGAAAATTATTGAGTTAATGTCTAATATTAATGAGAATTATTGAGTTAATGTTAAATGATAATAAGAATTATTGAAGTTCGAGTCTATTTACTCGATTTAAAGCTATTGACTAATGCGGTAAAGAGCTTTTAAAAGCGAATATCAATTGTTTAATGAACATAACTATCTAAGAAATAAGGGTGGTTTCTTTTAATTCGCCCATCGACTGGTCAAATCACATGTACAGGGAATCTAGAGCTGTCGTGTGGTCCACATACTGGTGATTCGATCTATGACATCTATTCCAATAAGGTGAGTCAATTGAGTCCATTGACGTTTGCAAGTCGCAGAAAAAGGCAAAAGGCACATTCTCGGTTTTCTTTAAAAGAGGATCATATCGATTTTCTTTAAAAGTGGATAATATCGATTTCAAACCCCATAAAAATGTAGGCTATTCTGTAAACATCTTAATTGGCCTCCTTGAATATTGATGTTTGTTCTGGTAAGCTTTTGGACCTTTTTTGCAATTAATATTACCTTCTCTCATAGATCGATTCTCCATATCTCCAAACCTATTATTGTCCCGAAGTTTAATCAACTTTTGTGATTCAATCGGTAAGGCATCCCAACTCACGTAACAATACTACTTTGCTATTGTCTTCAAATTATTAAAAGAGCGTACGTCAACTGTTTCTAGTGATTCGATCGGTAAGGTACTTGGCACAACTTCTTGGTATTCAATGTCTTTCATTTACCTGACAAGTGGAACCACTCCATCACTTTAACCTAGGCCTAGACCTACAATTGCGGAATTGTACCGGGAATGTACTTCTCCATGATCTTCTTGTTTGAATCTTATGATTCACCAATAAATTTTCAAGAATGTTTTATCACTAAACTTTGGCAGTCTTATGGTTTGCAACCTTCTCAATTTCAATTAGTATTATTGCAAATCTCACGGATCCAGACCAATTATTATTATAAGTAGATAGATTTCTTAAATGTGTGGCCCATTTATGGGCCATTTATGGGGCCGACGAAGAATTTTGCTCATAGAATCTTCTTTAATTGACTGCTATGTACTGAGTATGGTAAGTAGTGTAGATATTTATATACTTATTGTATCGTAACTGGTGTAGATATTTATTTTACTAATTGTATGTTAACTGGTGTAGAAATTCATCATACTAATTGCTTACTATTGTAGATACTTATTATACTTATTGTATGTTAACTAGTGTATGATGTCACTTCTATAGCAGGTGGTGTAGATGTTTATTGTATCGCATGGATTTAAAGTATGGAGTTCAGGTATTGTTCTATGAAGCGATGGTCTGATTATTTAGTAAACTATCAGTATGATATTTAGTGGTAGTAAACTCTTCATTTGACTGCTATCTACTAATACTCTTAATTTTTTTCAGATCTATTTGGTTACTGATCCTTTAGGATAATCATCTTTTCACCTTAGACTATTTCTGCTAACCTTATGAGGTTAATGGGTGGGAAACTGTTCAGTGTTAGCATTGTTCATGCATAACCCTTCCCTCCTTTATAGTAAATCGCTTGTTAATGACTATTTTCCTTAAAAAGTACTATTAAATAGATAAAAGGGGCTTTCAGATGCAAGGCACTGAAATAATCGGCCATCATATTATACCATTCTTTGTATAAAAATATTGATAATAAATTTAAAAGGTTCTACAATTGTTGACTGGTGATTTATTTTATTCCCATGTTGCTGGATCATCTAGCTACAAGCAGACGAATATCAACAACTAACCTATCCTATAACCTATATAATACGGAAAATTCGTTAAAATTGGATTTGATTGGATCTAGTTCAACCAGACCCATTCGATGTCGATTCTTCCCAAAGCTTGGTCAGCAATATCGGAGAAAGCAGTTGGAGAAAAGTCCAAATCGTTTTCGGCACAACCGACACAAGAGTCCACAACAGTCACAGTAGTGGACTTACCTTGGTAGGTGGCTTGGATTTGCTTACCACACAAGGTGTTCTTGTTTGGGTTGTTGTCGACGTTGTAGAGGTTGAAGACTTGTTGAGAGATGGCCACAATTCTGTCGGAAGCACTGCTCACAATACCACAGGCACCCATTCCTGGGGCATAGTAGGTACCTTGACCATAGTGCTCTTCTCCAGTAGCAGTGCCTGTGGAAGAGGAAGCTGGGGTATCGGCGGAAGAAGAGGCAGAGGTGGCTGGGGTGCTGGCAGGGGTGCTGGAGGCAACTTCAGCAACAGGACTTTCAGTGGTAGCTGGGGCTTCAGTAGTAGCTGGGGTAGTAGCTGGAGCTTCAGAACTAGATGGGGTATAAGCTGGGGCTTCAGTAGTGACTGGGGTGGTAGCAGGAGCCTCAGTAGAAGAACTGGTTGGAGTAGTGACTGGAGCTTCAGTAGATGGGGTGGTAGCTGGGGTGGTAGCTGGGGTCGATTCCACGGAACTAGATTCACTAATTGGCTGCGACGCGGCTAACGCGTTAATGGGCGCGACAGAAGGAGCGAGCAAAGTGGTAGAAGGAGTAGTACTGGAAGAAGTAGACAACACAGAACTGGATGGAACAGTCTCCAAAGTGGATGGTTGCACGGTAGTGGTAGGAGTGGAAGGTTCTGGAGTAGTAGTAGGAGTGGAAGGTTCTGGAGTAGTAGTAGGAGTGGTGGACTGCACGGTCGACTCAGGAGCCACAGAGGAAGAGGTAGGACCATCAAAAGGAATGATGGAGTCTGGGCCTTCCCAAAGAACAGTGTGGTAGATGGTGGTGACTCTGGTAACCCAGACGGTTTCAAGAGCCACGGGGGCGGCAGACACAAGACTAGAGGAAAGTAACGAGAGGAAAGTTGCGGTGGATAACTTCATTGTAAGGAACGGACTTGGGTGAAAGGAGTGGAGGGAGTGGAGGGAGCGTGGGGAGTGGTCTGAGCGACGTGTAAAGGAATGGCAGTGACTGGGTCAAAGAAGAGTTGTACTAAGAAAAAGAAGAAGAAATTGGAGGCTCTGTATAGGTATATATATGTGGAAGATGATTTCGGAAGTAAATAGCGAAATAACGAATTAGCGAATTAGCCCCTTCCAAACAAGAGTGTGCATGAAGCACACCCCTTCGCCTAATGCGGTTTATTGTCTGCGTTTGACACAGGACCGCTTCTCGAACGGCGCGAGTGAATTATTCCAGATTCACCATAATAGTTACCATGGATTCGCTACAATACGTGAAACAATCGTACCAGTAAGGAGTCGACATAGTCGTGGGTTTGGCATATTTTGAAGTACGCATATAGAGAGGAAGACACGGTAACGGATGGTTGCCAATTGATATTTGAGACATCGCAGTTATGATGCAACGCATCCTATTTTTTCAACCGTGCACCGTACATGCAGAAATCTTTCAAATCTTGGCGACTTACAGTTTGATCGTACATCGCATTTCAGACAAAAGCTTAAACTATACTTCATCCATGAACAGTTCACTATTGCGCATATTGCGCTGGAATAAGAGTATACGCAAAGAGCGCAATTGACGAACAGTAAGTAGACCGTTGTTATAGAGAATGTATTGGAAAGTAGACAATTCCGTATTGCGTTCTTATAGAATTGGCACGTTTCAGGGAACGGACGTTTTGTCCGGACATAAATGCGCACAGTATACAGTCTAGACCGGCACGGAGGATCTTATAAGGCACCATCATACATGAATCTAGACCAGACAACTAGTACACTGGATTAGGCACGGAAAGGGAGAAATCAGAGCGAATCAGAGCGAAATGAGACACGGAACTCAGAGTAATTAGAGCGCAAAAAGAGCAGTACAATGTTACTCACTAATGTTACTCACTGTTCTTGATCAGACATTAGTAAAACCACACCTGTCACGTTGATCACTTTGATCACGTTGATCACGTTGTTTACGTAGATACAGACACATTTCAAATCTGTATCCTCCTATTTCAATCTCATTAACCAATAACTTCTACAAAAGTAAAAGAGAGTCACAATAACCACCACGACTAATATTTTAACTGTATTTACGGGACCGACGAATCGTAAAGATGAGACACTTTACAAAAGAGGACAAATTGTGACAAATGTGACAAATTCCACGTTACTTGACTATAGTCCAGAATATCATTAGCCAGTGGTACGACAAAATGAAAATTTCGGTTTCGCGAGGAATTTCAGAAATTTCACTACGCACAACGTGCAGATTACCGTAAATGAGTTGTTTTTCTACAAAAAACGGCCAACATAACATGTATGACAAGTATAAGAGAACCGCTATCATCCCCAAAACACACTCTATTTGTCTGTTTATGGTCTAACTGTCCTGGTTGATGACCTCTACTGGGCAGATGCAGACAGTTGGTGTATTACCTCATTGCCAAAAAAGGCCGTAGTGACCAGCCTCAGCGGAGATTTGCGATTCTCATACACCGAAGAAAACATTCACTTCTGCTACTAATCGTCTGGAGTAAAGAAGTTTCAGATTGGACTACGTAGATCACACATGTAGTTAGGACTGACGAGGTTCTCGAAATGACGTAATTCACATAGGCGAATGGACAAGTGCACGTTTTGATATGGGCACTAAGTTTTTCACTATAGTGAACGAGTGGGGATAATTGTTTGTATTTGGGTTGGATATTTTCTAAGGAAATATTATCATGTTGTGTGGCTGGACAAATAAATGATAGTGAACTAATTTGAATAAGTGGTTTCCATTTTAGCTTTTGAGTTGGATATTTTCTAAGTGTCTGACGTTACGAACAGTTTATAGTGACTACTTAGATAAAGTGGTTTCCATTTTTGCATTTAGTTGTAGTTCTTAGAAAATATTATCACAGTTGTGAACTAATTTGAACAAGTGCTTTCCATTTTAGTTGGATATTGTCTAAGAAAATATATCACAGTTGTGTCTGTCTTTCTCCCAACAAATTATAGTGAACTAATTGGATTAATCGTTCTCTATTTTAGCATATTAGTTGAATAATTTATTAGAAAATATCATCACAGTTGTGTCTGACTTTCTTAATAATTTGTAGAGAACTAATTGGATTAATCTTTTCCATTTTACCATTTTTATTGGATAATTTCTCAGAAATATCATCTTATGTCACTTTACTAACATTACTTACATCTGATTTTTGTCAAAAATTGACATTTTTAAACGAAATATAACTCATTTTTAGAATATTACTAACTATACATTTAATCCTACTCTCTCGAATGCTTCTGTATATTCTACCAATTCGAACTTTAGTATATCATTTTTCGAATTCTTGAATTTATGCTAATCTATGCACTTGTATGGGAAAGTATTCTCCAACTGGCTAAAGAGCCATTTGCTCTGGAAACTGGTCAACCCAATGGATTTGGCCCGGAGCCTCATGTTTCTGTCATCTGTAATAAGAACACAGTAACGGAACATTCTTGCTGTGGTATGACTCAACACAGCTGGCGGTCCGCCCGAAGGGAAAACCTTGGCATTTAATCCCTTGATCAACTTCTTACCTATTTCGTCATGCTCGTTGACTGCGTTCAAGATAGTCTCGTCGACACACGATCTCCAATTGGAGTTGTTTTCAAACTCGAGCGTCTCGTTAATATCCGAAGCTACTGTTCCATCGTATCTCAATGGAAGAATTTCACGAGTCAAGTATAACTCACGAACAATTATCACTGATCTGGTGGCTGCATCAGAAATCGTCACTTCGGCAGACTTTCTCAACGCCCGCAATTCCTGGAACACAATAAGAGGAATCAGAATCTTAAAGACTCCGTTCCTCACACACTTGTAGATTCTACCACAGTGCTTGAGCCAGATATTGGTGTCCAACGTAATGTGGGTTATATTGCTGTCCATGCGATCCCCAAGATTTCCTTCAATGCTGAACTTATTCTTGGTTTGTCCAAGGGTATCTGCTGACTCAATAAATCCCTTGTTTTGGATATTGAGGTTTTCTCCAGTTTCAATGAAAACTTCATTGTAGAAACCTTCGGTTCCGGCCATCAGCTGTGCCTGTTGTAATGCCTGTTGGTGGTGTTGGTGGTGGAATAAGTGATGATTTTGAAGACTCTGTTGATGATGGGCTTCGATTCCTTCTTCTTCATCGTAGTCGTTGTCATAACTTTCGCTTTCGATCATTTCATCACTATTATTCTTGGAATTCAGTCCTTCCGATCCACCAAACCACAAATTATCCTTTTGAGAAGGCGTGAGTTGATAGTTTATATTGGTTAAGTTTTCTCTGCAGATCGGTTGAAGGAAATTATTTTGAACAAACCTGCCATCACTGAGAAGAAATTCTTCCATGTATGCGTATGGATCATTTTGGCCCACGGAGTTGGATGGAATAGATGAGTCGGTGGTATTGTATACGTTCTCATCATACTTGAATTCGTGGTCTGATCTTACCAAACCAAAATTATGTTGATCGGCAATAATACGTGCTAATAAAATGATTCTTGCGATTCTTTCGTCATTGTCATGTTCCATTTGGTTTCTTGACTTCTGATCCGATTCGTTTGTCATATTTATAACCGAATAAGGTCCACAAACTGGCAAGTCAAACAAGTTATTGTTCTTTACTCCAGCAGAGTCCAAGTCTGTATAATCACCCTTTTCGATAATGGTGTCAAACCATAAAGTTCCCCAACACTTCCATGCTTCAGGAAGAAATTCGTTTTCGTTGAAAAATTTCATATAATTTGGATTTTGGAGATAATGTGTGCAAAGTTCAGTCAATTTAGGACTGTTTCTGACAAATGTAAGCAATGAATTAAGGTAATTAATAAGGGACTCCCAAGGAAAAAGTTTCTTGAATAACCACTCCATCATAGGATTACTATTTGGATACTTTTTAGATGCTTCTCCCACAGCAATTAAGAAATAAAGCCATACAATCACATGACTGGTAGATGCTTGTTTAGGACCAATCAAATAGTGGTTCAAAATTCGAATAGATAATTCTAGAACTGATTTGTTGATGAATTGCAAGCAGTAGAACCAGTCATTTACAGATAAATCCGACGCAGTGACAGTTTGACCGTCCACACCCATTGTACTGACGGAGTTGTTAGGGTCATCGAGTTGAGTTTGGGAGGTTCTTGACTTGCGTTTTCTGTCCTTTTTATCTTTTCTTTCCTTGAGAGCTTCTGGAAGTAAGAATAACTTTGCAAAGGGGTTCTTGGCATCACCAAAACCAATCAAATGATTGATATTAGCTATGGCAAAGAGAGAACCCTTGTTCAACCAGAAATTGACCTTTTCCAAGGTATTGGTTGTGTTTGGCTGTTGTTGCTGTTGTTGTTGTTGCAAGTAGTAAGGATGATGTGGATCGCTGATTGGAGTGACACCGGAAGTCGTATAAAGTTCTCTGGTGAAGAAATTGTAACCTGTGGAGTCGGAACCAAAAGTAAGACCGTACCTGGTGACGAGGTCAATTCCGTATTGAATTTGGGAGTCATGTATGCCTTCAACGGAGTTTGAAATGCCGTCGTTGGTACGGTTAAAAATGCTTAATAAAACCTTGTGGATTTTAATAAAATCAATGATTGGTAATTCCAATAATGACAAGATGTTTCGTTGAGTACAGATGTTTTCCACCACCAATCTCAAGTAGTGTTGGGTCGGAACGAAGGGATCACGGCAAACAACGGATTTTCCGATATTGACCAACGCATCCAAATTATCCTGTTGGACGGTACACATGTGATAGTATATTTTGCCGTGTCCGTAAAGGGTCTTCATAGCAACAGAATACCAGTATTCGGCACTAATTTTCCAGTCTATAAATTTCGATGCATAGAGGGCGATGGCCATCCGACTCAAGTCTCCCAATTTCTCCAGCCACCAGCCCTCCATTTCAAGGACAGAGTCTGTGAGATTAGAGATGATATTGAAGCAGTAGGAGATGAAGCACAGGCAGATTTCGTGGTCCTGGTAGATACTCATGATATTCTTCAAAACCTCGAGAAAACCCACGATTCCGTACACCCACATTCTGCGGGGGATTTTGTAGAGCTCCACAATGTTTTTCCCTGTTTTGAACTGGGTTTGATTTGACGAAGGTTTGAGCGCCGTGACCAAGAAGTCGTAGTAATTATCCAACAACGTGATGTTATGATGATACACTGTCCATAAATCGTTCAGCAACTCGGAAGTGCGCGTAGTGGCCGAAGCCATGGACGACGACGAAGTCACCGACAGATTGAGCTGCTGAGCAATTAAAGGCGAATTTCCATACACCAACGAGCTGTTGTGGTTATTGCTGGTCAATTGGTTGATTTTGATGGTGATATCGATGCAGTTTTTCTGGACTATCTCCTCGTAATTGACTACGTTTTTGTAGGTTTCCTTCAATTTGGAAGCGAGTTGCTGTTCTTCGTCCGACATGGTTCTTGTTTGCTGAGATTGTTGCTGGGATTGCTGGGATTGTTGAGATTGTTGATTGTGTTGTTGTTGGGAAAGATGTGGCTGGTTCATCGGCGTGGACACGTTCAGATCGTCCTCCAAAGCGTTGGAATCCGACAGATCGGACTTCTGGCCCGAAGTATGGGACGCCTGGTGGACATTGGGACTGGACGGAACTTCGTACAGCGAAGGCGTGGGCGTTTTCATCAGTTGTTGGATCATACTACGGCGAGCAGACGCTCTGAGAGCACTGGACTGGTTGTACCGTGGAGAAGACACTGGCGCTGCGGTGGAAATTGGAGCCAGAGTTGCTGGCGGTGGTGCCTGGGATGCCTGTGGTGTTTGGGCGAAGTTTGCGGTGGGATTGGTGGATATATTGTAGTAATCGGAGGATTGGTACGACGAAGGCGGCGGGTTTTGGGAGCGCTTGTTTGAGTTGGTGACCAAGTAGTTGGACATGCTGTTTTGGCGCTTTTGTTGCTGGGGCGGATGGGAGTGGATATCGGGGGGAATCAGAGCAGTATTGACCACCAGATCGGGGTAGAACTTGGGGTCGATGTTGTTCATTGAAGAGTGATATGGCGCGGTGTTTGAGAGAAAGAGAAGCGTCCCGGTAGGGACAGTGCGGTGCGGGAGAATCGTCCCGTAGGGACGATGCGACAGCGCGAACGGTGCTGGCGGAGCGACAGTGCGGGAGAAATGTTCCCGTAAGGAAAAACGTCTCAGTGGGGACAGTGCGACTGCGACTGCGACGGTACGAGGAAGTGAGAATTGGGCGAAGCTCATTGGGCTGATTGGGCTGATCGGAGAGCGCAATTGTACGAGAATGGGGATTGAAGAATTAGGGAGGAATTGGGGAATTGTGAAATGGGATGTACGGATAAATTAGAGAAGATAAGTTAGAGAAATGGAGGGAAGATAGGCTGGGGAAAGGGAGGAACTGGACGGAGAGCCATGGCAGGGATGGTGCTGCGAGGAGGATGTCGCACCTGCGGTAACTGGATTGAAACAGAGCGAATGAGACAATTATATTCTCATCGAGTATAAATAATCACTTTCAGTGTTAGTCATATATTAAATCAATAAATAACCATCACTAATATATAATAATGATGTTCCATCATTGGCAACGGTAACGTTGCCCTGGATGTTGGTTATCATCTTTATTTTATTTATGTGACAATAGGCTAATTGGTAAACCTTGTTGCTAGAATGTTGTTAGCGGATCAAATAATAATGGTAAGAATATAACTCAACCCCCAAAGGGTAGTGACAACACCACCTAAAGTAATAAATCATACGCCCTAAAGAGATGACAATCAATTTTCTTTATACCTTTTATTTTATGTTATTAATTTAATTTAATTACCGGCCTACAGAGGTGTTCATTACCTTAAACTCACGATTAGGGAAAGCGACTTCAAACCAAGAATCCTAATAATTAATAGAGGAAATTGATAATCCAAGGGAAAATTGAAGGGGACTGTTTAAAATAATAGGATGAAGTTTATAGTGGTGGAGGGATGGTGGAGGGATGGTGGAGGCGATGGTGGAGGCGATGGTGTAGCCGAGTAGAGAGCTAATAATTAGTAGAGTGCTAATAATTAATAGAGTGTTGATGATATATGGGATGACATGGAAGTCTACGTACCGGCTGTCATTAGATCGTCTGATACATCTCAGAATAAAAAAGCAATGGCTGGGTGGTCATGACATGATCAATTTATCATCACAGCAATGCCTGACTAATGCGGTGGGTGCAACGGAGAGATTGTTCGCATGTTAGGCAATATAACATAACCAATTATTGATTTGTCCCCACAGCAACAATCCTCGACTACCCGATTAGTAAGCCGTCCTGGTACTAACTGAATAAAGCTACAATTTGCATACGAGTCCTACGGGACTTACAGATTCAGAATAAACAAGCTTAGATTTGTTTACAGAAACTAATTATAAGTAGTGTCAATTTATCGATTCAGGAATTGCCTGATAAATTGCCTTAGGCTCGGTAAATAAATTGCATAGCGTACCACGATCAGTGATTATTTAAAAAACGTCCGATTAGGCAGTTCAAAGCGTTGGCGATTTATTTGTAATCTACGAAATTGCATAGCGTATGACGATCAGTAGTGGTTAAACAAGAGTCCGATTAGGCAATTCAAAGCGTTCGTGATTATTTGTAATCTACGAAATTTCAACATTTCCATAAAAAGAAGTGACAGACACAACAGTATCTACGAGTTGCACCAAAAGTTGAGTGGAATTGATTACGGTGGAGTCAGGTCCTCCGGACATAGCCCGTCATATAATAATGTGGGGATATTATGTCGACTTTTAGATAATATAATATAGACATATTATTCCATACAGTCCTAACTGATCCGGCAATAAACCATAAAAGGCCGATCCCATCCAATTCTAGTAGTAAACTAATATTAAGCTAATATTAAATCGAGATAACCGAACTAATAGTTTTAATCGGATTAATCGGATTTATCATAGTATCCGTGTTAATCGTATTAATCGTATCAATCGTATCATATCATAAGTCATTAAATCGTTACAGGCTTAATCTCCTTATGAGAGGTGCGACATTTCCTGGTCTCCGCGGAACCTACGACATTAGGAGGCCTGACCTCCGAAGCGTAGGCCCGGCGACTGCCACTGAGTCATTTGTTGGTTGTTTAGCCCTAACCAGCAATCACAATGCCTCTCGTGGGGCGTTTGCCTCCACAAATTCTCAGATCCGCTTTGGGTGTAGAATTCGATGTGATTGGACCACGAGGACCTTCCGTTCCGCTGCATTGTATAAGCGAAACCGCAGTACCGAGAGCCTACTGATGGATTGGCGGTGCCATGGAAGTATAATTGCCGGCGGACAACAGGAACAATTGCCAATTTCGGTTTATTCTACGGTATTGCCAATACCGGTTCATTTTGTATGGTAATTGTCAATACCGGTTTGTTCTATGGTAATTGCCAATTTCGGTTCATTTTCTATGGTAATTGCCAATACCGGTTTGTTCTATGGTTTGTTCTATGGTAATTGCCAATACCGGTTTGTTCTATGGTTTGTTCTATGGTAATTGCCAATACCGGTTTGTTCTATAGTATTGCCATTATCGGTTTGTTCTATGGTAAGTGCCAATACCGGTTTATTCTACGGTAATTACCGTAATCGGACTTATATAAACTAGCTCGCATGCACTACACATTAATTGTAGATGTACACCGGAGATGGAAGGTTTAATTGTACGTTTTATGAGGAACTGGCCATTCTTGGAAAATGGAAGAATATTATAAAGTTAGAATTGGCAGAACTGTGAGAATGACAGTTAATTCGCAGAGCTGTGATCACTCTGAAATGAACATACTTTCAAACTTGATCAGAATAATATAAAAAGCTGGAGTTTGGAGAAGAAATAAAACACTTTTGATTTACAACGAGTTTTTTGGATAAAACAATCACTAATAGTTTACTACTTGTGATTATCAATTTGACACTTCAACGGCTTGAAAAAGTGCATAATGATGTGTACGAATGCGACGTTTCAGTCGTTTCCACACGTTCTTGTACCTTATTAACGTGTATTATTCCAGTGTTAGGAAATTTGATAATTTTAGTCTACAATTTGAGCCATTTGAGCCATTTTCGGAAAACCAAGATTAATAGAGAGGGAACGGATTGAAACAACACAGTAACACTTCTAAAACAAAACTATTAATAGTATCGATAACATCAAAAGTAGACTATGATCAGACATTAATTGCGTGACGCAGTCACTTCAACTTCTCATTTCGTTTGTTTCAATAGTTTCGGTTCATCTTCTTCATTAGTACCGGTTATCTCTTCCCTCCTCTCATATAATCTCCCTCACATGGCCCACTCTCCTACATCTTCTTAACGTAAGATTTATTAACTAAACACAGCAATATACCCTCCACTTTGTATCTGTATGGAATATTGTATGCAATGTCGAACAAAGCTGGCTGAATAGATCACTTCAACTTTTTCTTTGGTCTCAATTGGTTGGTGTGTCCACACTTTCTCTTACGACAGTTGGTGGCTCTTGGTGGCAATCTAGCGTAACATTTACGGCAGATGGACTTTTCACAGTTGTACTTGGAAGCTAAAGCCTTTAAGGATGGTTCAATCATCTTAGTTGCTTGACTATGTTGAAAGAAGTTTTAATAAGCTGAAAAATTTGTTCTGGTGTAGCGACGGGGACGCGGGTGTGCACAGAGCCAAAAAGAGGGACGTGCCCGGGCGAAGAAGGTCACGTGAAAATAGGAAAAGCCAGGGCGCGAGCCCTATTTTGTCTCGTTTCGGCAATGTGCGTCGCGACGAATGTCGCAACACGTCGCACCGCGACACGCACGACATTCCCGTCCATTCCCTGCCATTCCATGTCGCATGTCGCATGTCTCACTTTCCACAATCCACAACACTCAACTAACCAAACAAGCCGTTTGCTGCCCATTCATCAAGTTTTCCACTATGAGCGAGCCGCAAGACAACTCCAGCGGGCCCGATGTTGTCGAGATTGAGGCCAATCACAAACCCGTGGTCAATTCCGAGTCTCCAACGCCACAGGAAGACGTCGAGCAGTCTCTGGCGGTTAATGCCAATTCCATCGAATTATCCAATCAGAATGCAATTTCTACTATTGATCTTGGAAATGTGACAGAAACGGTGTCAGAAACTGTTTCAGAAGAACCAGAAGTTTCCGAATTGGTCCAATTACCACAAGTCCAGATAGATGTTCCGGAACCAGAAGAGCTGGTTTCCATTGTACCAAATGAAAATAATGAAACTGTCAGTATCACACAATTTCCCCAAAGCAACGATAACCACGATCAATTGTTCGAAAACTTCAAAAATGATGATAATGTACCAATTAATATTCCAGAAATATCTGAAACTGCGGAAGAATCACCTCAAACTCTTCAACCAGCGCAAAGTGTTCAAGAAGATGTGGATATGGACGAATTGGACCAAAATGAAGAGCCAAATACTTCTATTCTCAACTTACCAACACAAAATCAAGCATCTGCTACGCCTCTGAAGTCACTTCCTCCACTTAAAGATATTGATCAAATCAGCACTCCTAAATCGTTCCGTGTGGCCAAAGATAATGAAGATCATTCCCATGTGATCTCCTCTCCTATCGCACAAAAACACCCTGTAGAGTTCGGATCTTCAATTGGGTTGGAAGACACAATCAAAGCCTGTGCTGGATTCCTTGGCGTGGACGAGCTTGCTCTTTCAACTTTAAGCACGACCGCACTTGAAGCATTGCTTTCTAAATCTTCGGAATATCACGAGGTTTCTTCTCAAAACTCATTCCTTCAACTCAAATTTGAACAGAGTATTCTGAGTTCATCCAAAATCATCGATGAGCTCAAATCTAAACTCAGAACAGTCGAAACCGAAGCTCATGATCTCAAAAACCAAAGTGAAAATTACGATTCCACCTCTTCTCATCAGGAACGTCGTATACACGAATTGGAAGAGGCAAACAAAATATTAAATGACCGTGTTACACGCATAAAAGAAGCCGAAGAAAAAGTGGTAAATGAGAATAAATTCTTGGAAGAAGGATATGAAAGAAAAATATCAAAGCTCAACGAGTCTATAAACCAATTGACCTCTTCCAATATAGAACAAAGTACAAAGTTCAATCAAATTACAAGGGAAATTAACGACACAAAAAATGAGAATTTCACAATTAAATTGGATTTGACGAAAGTTTCCAATGAGGTTGGATACTTAAAGAATCAAAAAAAGTGGTATGAAGAAGAATTGCAATCGGTCCAGTCAAGATACACAGATTTGATTAAAAAGCACGAATCGGAATATTTTTTAACTTCCAATAAGGTCACTTCATTAACTTCTGTAAATGAATCACTTGAACATATCAATAAGTCTCATCAAGCTACAATCACAGAATTGAGAAAGAAATTAGAGGAGCAATCATCAGAACTTGCTACACTCAAGTCAGAATTCCACAATGAGAAGGCTAGTTTGATTCAACAAGTACAAAACCAAGAAGACTTGATCAGGCTTACAAAGACACAAGGCGATCAAAGAATTGATAGAATCAAGCAATTAGAAGAATACATAGAAGATATCAAACTGAAATTGGGAGATTCTATTCGTTCTTTGGAAGATTCCCTAGCCTCCAAGAATCAACAATTGATAGAAACTCAAGAAAAATTGAGAAGAACTGAAGAGGTTTTAGATTCCGAATTACATAAGGAAAGTGAATTGCCTAAATTAACCGAATCATCATCCCTTATAGCTTCCCAAGGGATTTCTTTGTCTACTTTATACTCCGAATTCAATCATTTGAAGAAACAATTAGTATTGGAAAGATCACAAAAGGAAAAGTTAGCTCTTCAATTAGAATCATTCGTGGCAGAGTTGGAAGCCAAAAGACCTGCTATTGCAAATTACAGAGACCAGATCAAATTCTACGAAAATTCCTTGCAAGAAATGATTGGAAAAGTTGAAAGCATACGGATTGAGAAAGTCAACACCGAAAAAGATTGCAACAGATTACGTGCTAGAATTCATGAGAATGAAGCAGAAATATTGTCTATTAAGAATTTGCTGAAAGATTTGGGAAGACAATTGTGCTTCTATTTGATACATTCAAAGATCAGAGACAATCATGAGGATCCTTTGACTCTCAGTGAGAAGCAAGCGATCGAAAACATTCTTCAAAAGAGTGGAAACTTCGATTCGGATTATTTCGAAAATGAATCCGACCAATTGATTTCCGAAAGATTGGTGGAATTTAAAAATATTCTGGAATTAAGACAAAAGAACGAGGACTTGTTAAAAGCAATCAGAATTTTGTCTAAAAAACTCGAAAGTAAAGAAGAAGAAAACAATAATATTGAGTCTATCGCTATTGAGGAGGCCAAGGATGCGATTTTGACTTTGGAAGGAGAATTGGAAAGTGTCAATATCAAACTTAATGCCGTCACCAAAGAAAGAGACCTTTTTAAAGGATCTACGGAGGGATTTGATCCTAACAGAAGCGAAGGAAAGTTTTTGGGAGAAATCAATGAAGATCTTAGAAACAAACTCAAAGAGAGTGATAAGATTTTGAAGGATTTACAAAAACAGAGTTCCGAAGTTACCAATGAATTAAACAGGAAATTCCGTGCTTTAACAAATGAAAAGAGCGAACTTACTATTCAATTAGCATCCAGCAAACATGCCGCTGAATTAGCTGAAAGTAGATTTGTTAATGCTCAAAGTACTGTGGACGAATTGCGTAAAGAAGTGCAGCAAACATCGACTAATCTCAAGTTCTGGCAAGAACAAGCTTCAAAGCAAGAGAAATTGTTAATCAAGAAATCCAATGAGCTCAGAGATGTGGAATCATTGGCATCCAAGAACCAATTGATTATTGGTAATTTTGAAACTGAAAAGAAGTATAATGCATCGCTTTATCAATCTCTTAGAGAGGAGATTGAACATCTTAAATCAGACAAGAAAAATCTCAATGAATTTGTGATTAACTTGCAAGCTTTACTTAAGGATAGAGATGAAAGTAGCAAGGAGTTATCCGAAAGACTTGGTCGTTCAATTGAAAACTACCAATCGTTACACGAAAAGCTTGAAGAAAAAGATGAGAGAATATCCATCTTGACTAACCAGGCGGAATTGGCGTTGAAATCTCAGAATACCAAGTTGGAACAAGTTGGAGAAATAAGTCAAAATCTTATTGAAACCAAGACCAAGTTGAATGAAAGAGAAGCCACCATAATAACCTTGAAGAGTAAGATTCACGAACTTTCTACAACTCTTGCCAAACGCCCAACTCTTCCTATTGAAAGCTCTGGAAACTCCAATGACGGTGAAAAACAAGGCTTGAGAATTGAAATTTCCCAATTGAAGGAAGACTTGAAAATCGCAGAAAGTCAAGTCGAAGAATTATCCAATCTTGCCAAGGCAGGAGAAGACGCATTGATCAATGCAACCACTAGTTTCGAACAATACAAGGGCGATTTTGAACAAAAATACCAGGCCACACTCAAAGAACAACAAAGCTTGAAGGATGAAATTGCTAGTCTTAACATGGCCGTCAGAGAGGCCAAGAATGAAGTTGAAATTGCTAATGAAAAACATACCTTAGAAGCAAATGAAATGAAAACCAAATTGGATGAATATATCAATAAAGCTGCAGCCTATGATTCATTACAGAACGATTACGACAACAGAATTTCAAGTCTTAGAAAAGATTTGGAGATCCAGGTCCAATTGGCTTCTTCCACTCAGACCAAGTACCAAGATGAGTTGAAGAAGAATAACGAATTAAGCGGAACGATTGTAACTTTCAAGGAAGAAATCGAAGGCTATAAGAGCCAAGTTCAATCATTGAATGGTAAATTGGAAGGAATTATTGGCCAGGAGGATGCACTGAATCTCGAAAGAGCAGCAATTGAAGAGGAATTGAGAGATTCCAAAACCAAACTTGAAGAATTGAAGCAACAAAATGGTATTATCATGAATCAATTGGAATTATCCAAGAATGGAGCTGTTCAGGATGAAGATTCACTTATTCAAGAAGATGCTATGAAGGAAGTTGTTGGATACTTGCGTCGTGAAAAAGAAGCAGCCGAGCTCAAATTGACTCTTAAAAACGACGAATATGAAATACTCTCTAGAAACAGTACCAAATTGCAAGAAGATTTGAGCCGTATCAAGGCCGAATTGGCCTCTGTTACTAGTGCAGGAAACAACAAGAATGGATTCGATGTTCAATTATCTCAAAAGGAAACTGAACGTATTGAGGAACAATTACAACAGTTGAATATTCTCCGGGAAAGCAACACCACTTTACGTAACGAGAATAGTGTCAAATTACAAAGAATCCAAGAATTGGAGAGTCAATTGACGTCTATTTCGAATGAAATTTCTCCATTGAGGGAACGGTTGACGGTTTTGGTGACTGAAAACGAAGTCAGTGCTCAACGTCTCAAATTGGTCGAGGAGGAAAGTGAGAGATTGAAAGCCCGAATCAACGCTAACAACGCTAACAACGCTAACAACGCTAACAACGCTAACAATGCTAACAATGCTAACAACGCCAACAACGCTAACAATGCTAACAATGCTAACAACG
Source organism: Suhomyces canberraensis (assembly GCA_003706525.2). Lineage (NCBI taxonomy): Eukaryota > Fungi > Ascomycota > Pichiomycetes > Serinales > Debaryomycetaceae > Suhomyces > Suhomyces canberraensis. The sequence continues at coordinate 669,373 of PPLP02000005.1, forward strand.
CCAACAACGCTAACAACGCTAATAGCACAGCTAGTAATGGAGAAGCGGATAATGAGGTGATTCAAAACATGAGGGAGAAGTACAACGAGCTTAGAAACAAGGCCAACACGCGTATTCAATCCCAAAACGACCGTATTAAAGAGTTGCAAGAGTCGGTGACATCACTCAAGGCGGAAATTGAGAAATTGCAGAGCACCAATCAAGCCAGTGGTAGTCAGATCGAAGAGCTCAATGGCAAATTGAAGAGTTTGCGAGATGAAAATAGCAAGACAATTAATTCATTGAAGCAGGAAAAGCAAACGCTAGTGAATCAAATAGATCAATTGAAGAATAGCACGTTACCCCAGAATCCAGACGAAGTCAAGAAAGTGAGGGGAGAGGTGGAAAAGGAGAAACAGAAACTCCAGGACCAATTTAGTCATAAATTAAAGAGTGAACTTGCAAAAAAGGAAGAGGAGATTAAGAAGAAACAAACTGAATTAGAAAATGAGCTCAAAAAGAAACTGAGCCAATTGGAACAAGCAATTCAAAAACAGCAGCCTTCGGCTCCGGTCAACGGAGCGGGGGAGGGGCAAGATATATCCCAGCTCAAAGCTGAGTTCGCTAAAGAATTGGAGGAGGAGCGGAAAAAGACAAAGGCACAGGTGGAAAAGTTATTTTCTATGAAGCTCAAAATGTTGAATAAGAAGGTTGAGAGATTGGAGAAAGAGGCCAACGGTGGAACTCCGAGTGCTACCACCGGTACGGCCGGAACTGCCATTTCCACCACCACCACGGCTGGAGCAGGCAATTTCGGGGGAAGTGGTGCAAGCACCGGAAGTGGCTCTGGAACAGGCACTTTCGGAGGCTTTGGTAAGACACAACCGTTGGGACACCAATTTACAGAAAGTACGTTGACAGTGCACCGGCCTGGAGAGCGGGGGGATACGAGAGAAAGTCCGGGGTTAGGAGAGGGGAATGATAAGAAGCGAGGCCTTCAGCCCCAAGGTGGAGTAACCAGTAAACGGCCCAGAGATGAAGGTGAAAGTGGTGGAGATAGTAAGTAAATAATAATAATAATATTTATAATATATTACGTAATGGCAAAATGCGGGGTCCGCTTGGTAAGCGCTTAGTCAGACTCCGAAAGCGGTGTGCGGGGGAATGACTATACGACGAGCAGAGGCGCACTGCATCTGGGGGTTGCGAGCCCGCGCCGATCTAACCTGCAAACCGGGGGACAAATTCGGAGAGTTTTAGGGAAGCGGGAACAATGCGGGGTCACTAGGGCTTTGGGAACTCCGAAGCGCTCGGAAGACTCCGCGGCACGTGAGCTGGGCCCACTGATACAAAATGTTACATGGTAAAAAGTACATGGCAGTACATGGCAGTACATGGCAGTACGTGACACGTTGTGACACGTAGTGCAGAACTTTGCGGGCTCTGTCTTAGCCGCACTGCAGTACGAGTATTTAGACTTCTTCTTGAACAGAGGAAACGCACTGAAACGGTGCTTGCTCACGTCATGGCAAGCTTTTTCATTTCCATAGCTTATGTCATGGAGATGGAGGGGAATTGTTGGGATGCGCAGTCCCGGGATTGCGTAAGCATGAAAACAGAAATTAACAATAAAATAGAATTCGAGCTGCAGGCATAAGCAGGCGGCAGGCGGCGTGTGTGCAGGATATATCTGTGTAATCAGGAATCGTCGAGTGGTGATTTGCCACGGTGCATGGACGTTTCCATGTTGAAAAGAGCGTCAACCTCCAGAGCTTTCCAAGCCATGTTTGTTGTATGACCAAGGGCTAGATGGTGTCATACGAGTAGATTGTTATGAGCGCGCTGGCGAAACGAAACTCTGTGTGTTGCTTTTAGTGAGATGAAAGTAGTGATTGTTTTCAGGAGAAGACGGTTAAGCCCACCTGGGCCCAGGGAGCCTGTGTTACCAGGAAAATATTTTGCACAGTGGACCAGTCACACGATTTCGATTAGCGATGGCCGCGGTGTGGTTAAGGGAGGTGCGTCGACATTCGGGCATTCTGGGTATGAGTGTTGAGAAAAATACGGTGGGTCCCGTCTTATCCGGAATTAAAGTTATTCATACACATCACAGTCACAATCTGATGAGGAGTCACCCCTCATCAGCATCAGGTGTTGTGGAGCCCACCCCGGACCAATAAGAAGCATAACAGCTACGCAGCCCCATCGCTCGTTTTCGTGACGCGGGGTTGTCCCGGAGTCCCCACACCTCCAAACCATTTTCATTATGATCTCATCTCTATGGCCCAATTAAGCTTTTTTTTTGCAGGTTACCGGCTGCCCCACATGAATAATATGATGTGCAGAATTGCCTTTAAATACTGCCAGGCATGCCAGTGTTTAATTCTTCACTACACTCATCAGCTTCTCCAGCTTCCCTATCTTCTTCAGGACATCTACCCCAGTTTCCACTCCGCCGTTGTTCCTGCCAAGAGTTAGATCCCATTTAAAGCTTCTAAATCCCACTTCGTCTACCAAGAAATTCCAAAACCTTAACCGCAACCAAGCCAAGACTATTCCATTCTCCTCCTAACAATGACAGACAAGAAGGATACCAAGTCCATCATCTCGCACAACTCGTTCGAGCCGGCCTCCGACCCAGAAAAGCAACCTGCCCCAAAACGTCGCTTCAAATGGCAAGTCAACGTGGACCACGCTCCTCCAGAAATCTACAACAGAAAGCTCTATCTCTGTATCTTTGTTTTTGGTATTTTGGGTGCCGCCAGAGGGTTCGATGAAGGTAACATCGCCGGTCAGATTGCCCTTCCTGCGTTCAAGTCGCTTTTCGGCTTGCTGGACCCAAATAAGTCCGCGAGCGAAATCGCCAATTTGCAATCCAACATCACCTCTATGGTCCAGTTAGGATCCATTGGAGGTGCCATGGTTGCCATGTATTCTGTTGACAAGCTCGGAAGAGTCAGAGCTTTGCAAGCTGTCTGTATTCTTTGGATTATCGCTGCGCTCATCCAGGTCTTTTCCTACTCCGTTGGCCAATTGTACGCTGGAAGATTACTTGAAGGGTTCGCCATTGGACAAACCACCACCATCGGCCCAGGTTTCACTTCCGAAGTTTCTCCTAAGGCCATCAGAGGAATGGCTGTGTCTGTTTTCTCTGGTGCGGTCTATTTCGGTATTATGCTTGGTTACTTTGTTTCTTACGGTGCTGTTCTTCATCTTCCTAACGACTCCAGAGTCCAATGGGTCGTTGGTGTTTCCCTTAAGATTGTTCTTGCCGGTATCATTTTCATTCTTTCGCTCTTTTTCTGTATTGAGAGTCCAAGATGGTTATTGAGAGCAAACCAACCAGACAAGGCCATTGAAAACTTATCCAAGCTCAGAAACTTGCCTGCCGACCACCCTTACATTGTTGGTGAAATCAGCGATATCAACGAACAAGTCAACTCCGAAAAAGACGCTTTGAAAGACACCAATATCCTCAAGCAATTCAGAGATATCGTCACCGTTCCTTCCATCAGATACAGATTCTTTGCCATTACCGGTACTGCCCAAGTTTTGGGCCAATGGTCCGGTGCCAACGCTATCACCATTTACTCCAACGAACTTTTTGCTCTTGCAGGTATCAAGGGTACTGATGTGTTGAAGATGTCTGCTGTTCTTGGTGTTGTGAAGTTCATTTCCTCGTACTTGACTGCGTTCTTCCTCATCGATTTCTTCGGTAGAAGAAGAACTTTGTACTTTGGTGTTGGTCTTCAATTGGTCACTCTCCTTTACTTTGCCATTTTCTTGACCATTGTTCCACAAGCTGCCGACTCCGGAGTTGTTTTGACTGGTTCCAATGCCAGAGCTGCCCAGGGTGCTCTTGCTGCCCTCTTCTTGAGTGGTAGTGGATGGTGCATGGGTTTCAACGCCATTCAATACTTGTTAGGTTCTGAAATCTTCCCATTGAACATTAGATCCTTTGCCCAATCCTTGACCATGGTTTTGCACTTTGCCAACCAATACGGTAACTCCAAGGCCTTGCCAAGTATGTTGTTGGGAATGAACAATTACGGTGCCTTCTACTTCTTTGTGGGTGTCATGGCCGTTTCCATCGTCTGGTGTTGGTTCTTTGTTCCAGAAGTTGCTGGTAGATCCTTGGAATCCATGGAAGACATCTTCAACTTGCCATGGTACTTGATTGGTAGAAAGGGTCCTGAATTGTGTCCAGATTACTCTGAAATCAACAAGATCACCTACACCACCCTGGGAGCCACCAACACTTACGAGGAGCACATCAACTACCAGGAAAAGAACAAGGCTTCTGAAGAATTCATAGAAAACACCGACAACGAGAACAACAACAGCAAGGACTACAAGACCCTTCCATAGTTGCTCTTTGACCTTACGCTGTATAATGATGATGCAATGAAATCGTGCTAGTTCGCGATCGATGAATATTTAGAGAATACAATGTTAAATGAATGTCTTTTTTTAGAAAGTGTTGATAATAAAGAAAGTGATAATACTATGATTCTTACTAGTTTGATTCCTATAAACTCAGTATACTTATGTGAGTAATTGTTCTTAAAATCCACCTGCCTGGCTTGGCCCAAAATATTAAAACAAAGTGTAATTTTGCCCAATCTCTTTTTTTGAATATTAAAACCCACAAACTGTATTTTACCCAACCTCTTTTTTTTATCATAAAAATACGTATGTTCACTGAAGAATTGATATTTACCTATTTAAGAGGAAATTCTGTTACCTCTGGTTAAGTTTTAGGTGGGAGGTTTGGAATGAATTAATTTTTTTTAAAGAAATAAATTTAGCTAAGAAGCGATGTCTACTCTATAAAAAAGGGAATGCCGTTACGCACGAACAATGCGAATATTAGATCATACAACAAGTTACTGTTTTAACAAATATTACGTTATAGATGACATAAGCCATGGCAATATTACAAAATCATAAGATAGTCATTATCGTAACAGATCACCTACATATGGTTTAATAATAGTCATAATGGATATCGTAATTGATGGTAGTTGATAGTAATTAATAGTAATTGAAATAATTGATAGTAATTCTATACTAGGGATAGTACTTGATAGTAATTGTTCGTAATTGATAATAACGGATAGATAACGAATCATAACAGCACAATTGACTCAGAACCTACCACCTAACCTGCAAAACCAACAAACCCCTTCGGCTACATTCACAAACAATCCAGCCTTGCTCCCAAAAATGGCTTAATTAACAATACAATCGCTTGTATGTGCAAAAGAACAAAAATACTATAAATTTCTCTTAACTACACGAGCACAAAGTCTGAATGACAACACATCTCTTTCCACGTGGCAGTTCCCGATAAGAGAATTCGACGGATTCGACGATTTCGACCAGGATAGTGCAGTTAAAGCCTGGTTGACGTTCGGACTAAATGATCTACTTTCCGAAGCCGTCGGACGCATGGCTCTAATCTTATTCCTGGGTATTAGCCAGGTGAAATTTGTACCCAAGGCTGCTTGGCAAAGTTAATCTGAAGACTTTTCTTGGCAGGGACGACGTTTTGCATTCTTTGCATAAGTCCTTATTGTCAGGGGTGTTAGTAATCTGAATTGGCTACGATGTTAGTGGTTATGGGGTTAGATACCGGAGTAATTGTAGTTATAATTATGTAATTGGGCCACACATCGACGTTCTATTATCCTACCACGTTTTCTATTTAAGGTACTAATATAATTATTTCAGGTCACTACTCCTGATGTGGAGTTAGTACTATTACTATACTGAGTTCTTCTATTATTGGTTTCAGTCTTCCTTTAGGTTCTTCTGTTGTTACTATTATATTCTATTAAGTTTCTACGACTTCTATTAGTTTCTACGACGTCTATTAAGTTTCTACGACTTCTATTAGTTTCTACGACGTCTATTAGTTTCTACGACTTCTATTAGTTTCTATGAGCATTAGGACTCTTGGCTTCTCGATTCTGGCTGTCTATTATATTTTGTTATTGATACTTGTCACTATTCCCTCTGTTCATCTAGCTTAGTCGAATACTTATTATTGATGTTGATTACTGATTCTTCTGGTCATCTACCTTAGTCAAATACTTATTATTTGTCTTTATAATATAATTTGGTTCTCTTTTGGTTCTCGTTTTGTGCTTTTCACCTACTTATGGCTACATCCTCCCCATTAATTAGTTACATCCCCCTATTAATTATTATATTAATCTATCTACTATTCAGTCTTCTTGATTCCCTCTCTGGCTTCAAACTCAGGGTCCAAAGCTGAATTATACAACACAATTCCGTTCTCTCTAGCGTTCTTTCTCTCTTCCTTCTTGTAGAAGTACAACACCACAAATGTCCAAATACTCAAAGCAAACGCAGAGGCTGCAGTGAAAGAATACCCCTTGAGGTATCTTGGTGCCTCAACAGTCTTCCACACCAACACAGCAGTCCAAGCCGTGGATTGTTGCGCCAAAATATTCATTGCAACCAACACAACCTGTCTTTCTCTAATGTCCTTACGACAAATATCACCTTGCCACGAATAAAGAACCGGAGCCATGGCCCAGCCGAAATATTGGAGACAGAACGCAAACCACTTGGCACGTTCGGGAACGTACCAAACGGCCAAGATTATATTTCCAATAAGATTGAACACTTGGGAAAAGATAATGGCAGCCCATCTGGACTCAAACAAGTCAGCAATACCACTGGTGATGGCCAACCAGAGAATACCCAAACCTGGAGTCAATGCAGTATAGTCTTGGAGAGAACCCTTGTTGAATCTGGGCTGTCCGTTTTTATCGGTCAAAGATTGCAACCATAAAGCGTAGGCTCCAGAAGTACCATTATTATTATTCCAACAGAAGATGTTCCAGAGCGAAAGCACGTAGATGTGCCAGGATGAGAAAATGGACTTCCAGATGTCAATGTTGAAGAAATACTTCACTGGGTTTTCTTTGGGTTTAGCGTCCTTTTGATCTGCCTTCATTCTTCTCCGGGCAACTCTGATATCTTCATCCGTAAGGAAAATACTGTAGCAATCCTCAGGAGTACCGGGAATCACATAGAATCCAATAAATCCCACGACAATGGAAATGATACCGTCCATGATAAAAATCCATTGCCATGCTTGGTGTCCGTGTAATCCATCCAAATTTCTTTCAATGGCCCCGGAAAGCAAACCAGAAGTAAGAATACCCAAATATTGACCGAAATAGTAGAACCCTGCTCTTCTGGAAATTTCACCGGTGGATCCTTTAAACCAAGAAGCAAACAAGGCATGGTAGGCAATATAGGACGGAGCTTCAAATGCACCAATGAAAAATCTAAGCACCTTCAATTGGCCTACAGAAGTCACTTTGGAAAGAGAAATGGTCAATATCGACCAGCAGATATCAAGAGTAGGAAGCACATAATTCAAAGGCAAGGCGTACAAAACGTACATGAACGGAATCTGGAAAATGATGTTTCCCACGGAAAACATCACCTGGGTATGAACAAAGTCATTTCCCTTCATATCAATGGCTTGTTTGAGCCCTCCAATATACGCATTGGTGAGATTGGTTTGGTCCAAGTATTTGACCCAGTAAGCAGCAAGTGAATAAAGCGTCAAGAGAAGATCGATCTTGAGCATCACCTTCTTCTCAGCCGCGGTATCGTCGTCGTGGAACCATTTGTACCACTTACGGCTTTTTTTGGTCGCAGATGGCACTCTATACTCGTATTCATCAAAGAATTTGTACCATTTACGATCCTTTTCGTCTCTGTATTCCAAGGTTGGAGAAGACAGAAGCGATTCTGGGGTTCCTTTGATGGAATTTAAAGAGGTCAGGTGAATTGAAGCCAGATCCTTGTAGCTAGGGTCTTTTTCCAAAGAATCGTTTTTTGCAGCTTCGACGATTTCCTTGGAATTGTGGTCCTTGGGGTCTTCATCTTCATCAACTACTCTTCTAACTGGGAGAAAGCCCCATTTGAGGCGTTGGAACGGAGTTATCACTGTCATGGGTAACTATGAGTCTGATGAGTTTATTAATTGAATAGGCCAAGTCCGTACCAGTCTTATTAGTTCAATTGACTAGTAAGTTCGACTAATCTTAATGATTGAATTGACTAATGAGTCCGACAAGTCTATTAGTTAAATTGACTAATGAGTTCGTACCAGTCTTATTAACTAAATTGAATTCCACACAGAATTCCTTCACTAATTGCAATCACGTCTTATGTGATCCGTACCAGTCTATTAGTTAAAATTGACTAATGAGTGTCTACCAGTGAAAGTTCGACCAGTTTATTAATTAAATTGAATTGCACGTCTAATGTGACAGCAATGCTTCAAAATCCTGTCAAATCCAAAGTACTTATAATTTCAGTACCAATTTCCGTACCAATTTCTATAGTTGAAACCACTAAAATTCCTCTAAAGTCCACTTCTTGGCAGGTGGAAGGGCTCCTTAAATAACAATCGTAGGGCATCGGATCCAAGTGTGGCATCGGTATTATCCCATTGGAAACTATCCCTGCACAAGATATTTTCACTGTTGGTAGGGTAACATAACCATCATAATAAAACGTCTTTAATGGAACTAGCCGAAGGGTTAAAAGCCGTAAAAGCCGTACAAAATGCCCCAAATCCACGGAATTTTACGCTCCATTCGCCATTATGCTCATATACTCAATGTCCGCCTGATATTCCCACTATTGCCGTGCCTGGAACCCTTATAAGGGCTCAGGTGGACCCTGTGCTGTCGCGAGCACACGTGAGAACAGAGCGGAATCTGTGCCCAAAGCGTATATAGACTTTAATTGGTAAAGGTGTGGCTTGCACTAGTGGTTAATTGAGAGTATTAAGGGCCAAGCAATACGTGGGGGATCGGGGGTGTGTGGGAAATACGAGACTTCGTACATTTCTGCAGAATGTAAGAATCCTGCGTCAATGCAATTAATTAGTACACATTGATGCAATTACTACAGTTGCTACTGGAAAAAATCACTACGGTAGCTCATAATAAGTCAGACAATAGCCGAAATCGCTTTTCTGGGGGTTTAGCGGCTCATCAATAAGAAATTGGGCGAATTGGGCGAAAATGGGCAGATTTGGTAAATTAGGTAAATTCTGACCAGTGAGAAGCTGTAGATGAAACGGGACATCCAACAATAAAATAGAAGTATATTCAGATAAGAAGAGAACAACACAAATAGACAAATGATTTTATTACTAAATCTAATTGTGTATTAGATAATTATAGATGTGTTGTGAACGATACGAGGAGTGATAAGTAACTTGTAGAATGAGGCACAATAGCAGATAAATAATATTTTAATAGCAAAGGTTTAGGAGGGGCGGGATAACTGCGTGATAAACAGAAGGTTCTGTAATTTAAAGATAAACTGCAACGTATATTTTATCTTTAAATATTATTTAGTCAGTGCATTGTTACATGTTCATTAACAGATGGCCAGAACCGGGAGAAACCGAATAACCAAAGTAGAGAATAAGTGGAGTAGAAAATGAGTGGAGCAGAATTAGCGGAGTTATTCAAATCATGAGGTTGAACTTACAAGGTTTGGTACCCCAACATAGAATTGTTTAACCCAAACTAACTACCCTTCGCTTTAATTAGCAACCTTTTATTTATTCACTTTATCCCTTAATCATTCAGCTTCGTACTAAACTGTTTGACAAGTTAGACTGCTTGTTGTGGTTTTTAAGTATCAGTTATATTTCTTTTAGCTGATTTTCGTCCTTCGTTGTTTTCAATTCTGGAGTACCTTTGGCTTTGCTGCCTTGCATTTGCAATCGGCTCTGGGAAATTGAAATTTGAAGATAGCGGAGTAGAAGTAGCGGAGCAGTACCTGAAAATATCAAACAAGCCAAAGTAAATGCTTTCTAGATCCATACCGTACTGTTATGATCACCTTTATTATATCAATTAATTATACCTAATAATCATTGAAATTTAGTTAATGAAAGTTAATATAATAGTATTTAATAAAGGTAATTCTGCTGGGATATAGCTTCTATACCTGCTGGTGGTCAAGCCATACCTATTTCTATAGATTTACAACAGAATGTAAGAAAGCTCAAAAGAATGAAAAAATAGTAACATTTCACTAACTACAAATAATAAAACTCGTTGATATTAATCTCTTTTAACTATAGTATGATCACTTAAATACGTTTCAGCTTATGCCTATATTAACTGGCGTCATAGTGGCTGTAAGTTAATAGAAAACATTGATATCTTCTGAACAGAAAGTGTATCTCACTACTTAATAGAGACATTGATATCTTATCACAGAAAGTGTATCACTACAGATACGGTAGATTAAATTAGGTCAGAAGAATGACAGAACGGTTCATGCAATGCCTTAATAGAAACATATATATTGTGCATATATGTATATTAATAATATTGACAGTTACGAAGATAAATGTCCCATTGACTCGAATTCACATTAATTATTACCGATAATAGTGGCTGGATACAAAACAATAACACTTTTTAACATTTTGGTCACTACATGTTGGGTCATTTACTGAAACACTCTTGAAATCCATTCAACAGATTTACTTGAATGATTTACGGATCTGATTGGAATCTTAATGCGAGATACGAATGATTTGGATTACACCGAGGAAATAGAACATCGCCAATAGCCCACATTACTACCCCAATTCACAATATTCCTATAATCCTACGGATCACCATCATCTAGAAAATTTTACTTCATATAGACGAATGAACTAATCTGATTGATCGACTTGTTCAATTAACACGCAGTATTTTTTGGTTCTTCAGAATGGGATACACATTATGATTTCTATACATTATGGTTTACCATACATTGACACCTAATCTATCCATTAATATAAAAATAATGCTCTTGAAGCATTATAAGATCTATTATGTTAATAAATTTAATGACTAACTTGTGATTCTATTACTCCATATAAATCTATGAAATCATCTTTACTTAATTTATTCAGCGACCTTATAGTGAAATTAGATCATTTTTAACCACTTTTACCCTTATTCATTCAAATACCGCAACAGAAGGAACAAATAATCCCTTGAACTAGTAAGTACTTCATTCAAATGCCATAACCACAATCACGTGGCCAGACACGTGACACAACATCCATCTCATCCATCCATCTTCACTACCTTTTCTTCACTAACCATGGGTGTTCCGGCGCTTTTCAGATGGTTATCACGCAAATATCCCAAGATCATCTCCCCCGTTCTCGAAGAAGACGATAATGAGTTCAAACCTGCACTTTATTCGGATCCAAACCCCAACGGCGAGGTCGACAACTTGTACCTTGATATGAACGGTATTGTCCATCCATGTTCCCATCCAGAGCATAAACCTGCTCCTTCTACGGAAGATGAGATGTTTCTCGACATTTTCACCTATACAGATCGTGTTTTGATGATGGCCAGGCCTCGGAAAGTGTTGATGATCGCAGTTGATGGTGTAGCGCCCAGAGCCAAAATGAATCAACAAAGAGCCAGAAGATTCAGATCAGCTCAAGAAGCAAACATCAAGGACGGTGAGAAGCAGAGAGAATTGAGAGAAAGAGAATTGCGTGGAGAAATCATCGACAATTCGATTAAAGAGAAAAAGTCCTGGGATAGTAATGCCATTACTCCCGGGACTCCATTTATGGACGGTTTGGCTGCTGCTTTGAGATACTGGGTCGCGTACAAGCTCGCCACCGATCCCGGATGGGCCAATTTACAGGTTATTATCAGTGATGCTACGGTTCCGGGAGAAGGTGAACATAAACTTATGAGTTTTATTCGTTCGCAAAGACTGGATCCTGAGTATAATCCCAACACCAAGCATTGTATCTACGGTTTGGACGCCGATTTGATTTTCCTTGGCTTGGCCACCCACGAGCCTCATTTTAGAGTGCTCAGAGAAGACGTTTTTGCTAGTAACGACAGACAAATGACGGTTGCCCAGCAATTGCTGATGACAGAAGAACAAAGACAGAACATCGAACAGCGGGATAAAAAGAAGCCGTTCTTGTGGTTGCACGTGAACGTTCTTCGTGAGTATCTTCAGGTGGAATTGAACATTCCTCGCATGTCTGTTCCCTTTGACTTAGAGAGAGCAATCGACGATTGGGTCTTTATGTGTTTCTTCGTGGGTAACGATTTCCTTCCCCATTTGCCCAGTTTGGACGTTAGAGACAACGGTATTGATATTTTGGTCAATTGTTGGAAACGTTTGATAACTAGTGCAAACGATTATATCACTTGTGATGGTAAATTGAATTTACCACTAGTTGAAAAGTTGATGGGAAATTTGGCCTACAAAGAAACGGAAATCTTCAGAAGAAGACACGAACATGAACAAAGAAGAGAAGAAGGCAATAAAAGAAGAAAAATGTGGCAACAAGAAGACGAAAAATTAAAGAACATGTATTTGCCTCAAGTTACCAAAGGTAAGGATAAGGCTCCAATTACGGCGGATGTTAACATGCCATTGATGACCACCAGTGGAGAAAATGTCGAAGGATACGCAAATTTGAGCAATAAAGATATTGTGAACAATAGAGACGTTATTACCAAAGCTAACATGGCCAACAACGAGGCTGCGTTGAAGTTGAAAAAGTTGATTGAATCAAAGGGCAAGAAGACAGAGGAAGAAATAGAGAAAGAATTGGAAAGTGAAAGAGAATCCAAAGACGAGAGCGAAGAAACTCCCCAAGAAACTCCCCAAGAATCACCAAATCCAGCAAATAACAAGAGAGAATTGGACTCTGATTCTGAAGATGGCGATTCAGTCAAACTTTGGGAACCAGGATTCCAATCCCGGTACTACAAGCAAAAGTTCCATCTTTCGACCGATGAAGAAATCGATGCCACTCGTCGTCAAGTTGTTCTTTCGTACCTTGAAGGTATTTCCTGGGTGCTTCTTTACTACTACCAAGGATGTCCTTCTTGGCAATGGTACTACCCTTACCACTACGCTCCATTTGCGGCTGATTTCACCGGAATTTCAGAAATAGTGCCAGACGGAATTGTTTTTGATGAAGGGAAACCATTCAGACCATATGAGCAATTGATGTCTGTGCTTCCTGCGGCATCCGGCCACAATTTGCCTGAGGTTTTCAGAGACTTAATGAGCAATCCAGACAGTGAAATCATTGATTTCTACCCTGAAGATTTCCAGATTGATATGAATGGTGCCAAGATGGCCTGGCAAGGTATTGCTCTTTTACCTTTTATTGATGAAAAGAGACTCTTGAAAGCCGTCCAGGGCAAGTACGAGTTGTTAACTGAAAAAGAAATAGACAGAAACACCAACAAGAATGAGGTTTTGTTCATTTCGAACAAGAACAAGAATCACAAGAAGTTCTTGGAAATGTACCTGGATGCTAACAATAATGGTTCTGAGTCCATTATTTTCAAGCATGCCCGTAGTGGTCTTTCTGGTGCTGCTCTGAAGATTCAAGCTTATACTTCAGAAGGAGAACTCAAGTTTCCACTTAAAGAAGGAGACATGCCAGATATTCTGAATACTTCATACCTTCAAGTTTCGTATGCCATGCCTCGAAAAATTCCTGGAAAGTCCATGTTATTGAACGGATACATTCCCCACATCAAGGCTTTGACATATGAAGATATTGGAGCACTTCAGCAACAAGGATACCAAAGAAACAGAGGAGGTAACCGTTTCAGTGCAGTGCCAACCAATGAGTATGTTAACCAGGGTCCTAAGGGCAAGGAGTTCCACTATGCTTACAGTTCAAGAAGAGGAGGCTATCGTGCTTTGACTGAAGGAAAAGGAGACCTGACGGAATCTTATGAGACTCAGATGAGTCAACAAAGAAGACAGGCCAACTACGGTAGTGGATTCAATAACAATTATAGAAACGGAAACAACTATAATAGTCAGAACCAGGGAAATTACCAAGGAAATAATTACAACCAGTACAATCAAGGAAACAACTATAACCAGGGCAACTACCAAAATTATCAGGGAAATGGCTACAACAAGGGAAACTACCAGGGAAATAATTATAACCAACAGAATAGCTACAACCAAGGGAATAACTATAATCAAGGAAACTACCAAGGAAATAGCTACAACCAGGGTAATTACCAGGGAAATAGTTATAACCAGGGAAACACTTACAATCAAGGAAACACTTACAATCAAGGAAATAACTACAACCAAAGTTATAACCAAAGAAACGCGTATACTCAGAATCAGCACGGACGCGACCCTCCAGATAATTCCCTGTTCCACCAATCTAACCAGCACCAAGGCAACGGCAGTTCTGGTTACCCATCCAGAAGAGGGTAGAATCATGTTTTTCACGGAGTTAGCAGAAAGTTATCCGTGTGTTATTCGTGTGTCATTCGTGTGTCATTCGAATTACGTCCCAAGGCTCCCAGTATACTAACTGATTCATCCTATTGTGGCACAAATTGCGTTCTCGGTATTGTATTAGTCAACCTTGTAAAAATCATCCCAAACGGGTCTCCTTATATGACTCATTCCGTCCTATAGGACACTACTTCAGCAATCTCCAAAAGGGATTGTGCACTACCCACCATCTATAACGTGTATACTATGTGTATGGAATACTATCCAGGTGTAACTAATGTAGTTTATGCAGTCTATAACCATTGGCATGTGCTATAAATGTCTGAATCATAGTCCCAACGGCTATACCAGTTGATGTAAAAAAGCCTCCATAACGGTATTTGCTGATCATGCGTGATTATGCAGCATGCACCTATTCGTGCATAATGTATCAGCCGGACTATGGTTAAGTATACACGTACAATATTTGTCATCTCCCCTCGTTCGTAAAACACAGAGGCAAATCCTGGTCTTGGCTAATGACAAATTGTAGTGACTAGTAGCTAACATGAAAGTTTATAAATAGAGGTGGTTCTTATAGTTTTTAATTAATTCAATTCTGGTGTATAATCCTCATTTTCAACCTCGCTAGAAGCTTGAAATTTAATAATTAATTCAATACTACAACTACTGGTTTAGTTCGTTCAGAAATATTCATCGCAGGAATACTATAATTATTCCATCAATTTAGAGATCTTCAATTACACTAATTTAGTTCACCCATTTTGTTAAACCAATTTATAATGACATTATCTTTAAGAAGCATTGTTTCCAGATCCTCCAAGAAGAGTGATACAAATACTGAAACTCAGTCAATTGCCTCTACCGTGCAAGAAAATACCAAACCTGTTAGTCCCAAAAAGGCAGCTAGTCCAAAGAAGGATTCTCAAGGTCCTAAGGTGAATTATCAGTCCGCTGCTCATTACCTAGCATTGAAGTGATCAAATTATTAATAGAGACCTAGAATATGCTATATAGATATGAATCCAAGACTTTTTAAGAACCATAGATATTCAATTGATAAAAAAATTCTTTATAAAGTGTTCAATTATTCATAGAAGTAATTCCACAAAGTCCTCAATTATTCATAGAAGACCCTCCTACAAACCCTTCAATTACTTATAGTCATTATCTATTCATAGGATATATCATATTCTCTAGTCTATTACTGTAGCACTATCTCGATTTAATATGTTTAATAAATATAATTACCACGGCCAACTCACAAATGAATTACGTTCAAACTCCATCCTCTGTATTCACTTCCTTTACCTTCAATTTCAATATCTCCTCCCTTGTCCCCCACAAGAACAATACTTCCATCCACACAAAAACGTCTCCTTTCTTTGAGTCCACCATCAGCTTTCAATACCAACTTTTGGCCCTTTTCGATACGTTCGTAGCCCACCTTTTCATTGTCTATATGGCTTCCCTTGGCGTACACCTCGCCCATGATATCCAAAATGTACTTGCCTCCATTACTATCTTCTTCCGTATTGAAATGAACCAAGTATAAATCATCATTGAAGATATTTCCCTTAGGAGATATTTCAAATGTGGGTTCAAATCTCTTGGACGGAGTCAATACCCAGTATGCAAATGGTCCTGACACAGTTTTACCATCTATAGTTGTAACACCATCGTACTTTTGTTCAGATTGCAAATTCTGGTAAGCAGCCAACTTGAATCTATCCAAACCGTGTTTTCTCAATTCTGGAGTGTCGCTATCTGCTACCAAAGAAGCATGGAACGCCCAACTAAAAACAACCAAAAAGGCCAATGGTTTTGTGATTTCGTCAGCAATTTCATCTTTCACCAAAAAATGGGAACCTGTAGGCAATTTGGCTTCGTAGACGTTCAATGGACTGGATTTACCAGTCAAAAGAGCCTTCAACGACGAGGGAATATCCAAATCAACAGAAAGAGCCAAACTGTTACCTGTACCAGCAGGAATTGGCAAAATAGTGAGGCTCTTAGCCTCCACAGAAGGAAGATGGTTGATAAACTCGGAAATCGAGGTATCGCCACTGATAAAGATCACGGTGGCGGAGTCCTTCAATTCAGCAGCAAACTTGGCAATTGAGTGGGCATCGGTGGTCTTGACATACGAATGGGACACATTGAACGCCGTAAAGAGCGGAAGGAGAAGAGTGTGGTAGACATCGGTTTTGGCGGCTCTTCCAGTGCCAGAATTGACCGAATCAACGACATAAACCGTGCTGTTTTCGGTGGCGTTAGCCACCGACTCATTGGACTCATTGGACTCAACGGAATCGGCCACTTCCACGCCGTACGCCGCTCCGGTGGTAATCACCACTTTTCTGCCGTTGTGAACGAACTCTGTTTTGACGGTCGGAGTCATCTTCCACGAATTGAGGAACGATTGGAAGCGCAAATAGTATGAGACTAAAGTAACGGACATAATTCGTCACTGGCGAGATTGGATCCTATATAAGTGTGATAAGTGTGCTAAGTGTGGCGGTGATGATAAATAGGTTCCCTATCATGTGATACGGGATATAACCACACTGTGTAGGTTTGAGCAGGGATGTTCTGTTGTAGGGCCGTATGAGGACAATGCGATGGTTTTGAGGAATTAGCGGGTAATTACTGTGGAGTGTAATTGAAGGGAAACACCAGAGGCAGGTTATGAGACGATGCTGCAGAGTGTATAGTACATATAGTACATTAAAGAGATGGAATAGTGTATAGCATGTTAAGAGATGGAATAGTATAGAGAGAGCAGAGACAGTTTGAATGGAACGTTCCATCAACGTATTGGAAGGATAATGCGAAAGGTGGGTGATATACGACGGTAACGATAGTGAGCTACATGAGCGATACGAGGAAGTGGAGGAAAAAACTGGGGAATCCAATTGCTCATAATTTTTGGTCAGAATTTATAGTGGACCCATGGGAATTGTCAAAATCGAAAGATAACTACAGGTCTTTTAACTTTTTATTGAAACGTAGGAGAAGGTGTAGATAATTAAAAAGTTGGTGATTAAACATTGTCCAAGTTATTAAATATTGCCAATTGCATTCAGTTCCAATGTAAAATTCTTTGAAACAATTGGTGTTTAGGAAGTTGGTCTCTTTGAAAGAAATCTTCTTGTGGTGACAATAGACCATTTTTTTCACTAGGATAGAAAGGGTAGATTACTCGTTCAATAATTTCCAGTCCTACTGTGTGGGGAAGGGGTGTGTGAGTCGATCCTTTCTATCTGCAAAAAAGCTGGACTTTTCTAATAGTGCTACTGACAAGCCAAACAACCTAACACCCATGGCTATCTCAATTGGGAAACTTTTCATTTTTGCAACAATTGATTCGACTTGAACATCTGAAGGTTTGACCAAAAAAAAAAAGATTTTATTATAACGACTTCGAACCACAGAGCCAACAAACCATAGTATTAAATCTTGCAAACTATAGTCCTTTGAAAAATGGAGCTAATAAACCAGTTATTAAATCTTGCAAAATATTTATACTTCTATAAGCTACAGAGATAAGCTCCTTTGGGTTGGTAATGATAACTTAAAAGTAAAGAGATAGCCATAGACCTGCCAGGACGTTCCTTGCTTGTTTTAGGCCGCACCTTGCAATTGATAACAAAATAGTGAAATCACAAACCTTCGAGAGTAAATGCTACACTTGTATGAGAAGTAAATTTGGATACTCATTGGATATACGCAAAGATAGGAAAGATTCAGTAAACAATTCTCCTCGGGGATGAATATAAAAATTTACGAATCTAATTGACTAACCAGAAATCACTTCTTCTTCAATTTCTTACATGAAAACGGCACTTATTCGCTGCACTTTAATAATTTTTTTAGACATCGAATTCCGTGGGAAAGTAATGTAAACATAAAAATTTAAAAAAGAACTTCCCCACCAGGAGTCGAACCTGGAATCTTCTGGTTCCAACCTAGAAGTGGTTACTTAATCGTAGCCAGACGCCTTGACCATTGGGCCATGAGGAAATTACAAGGTACGCCGTAGGCCGATCTGGCACACGTGATTCGATTTGGTGCTCATCTCCTTGGGTTCAATCATTTACGAGCACAATTTACGAGCAGAAAACAAAATTTAAGGTCCTCCAGTTCAGAGCGTCGATTGGTTCCGCTCCACAAAAGGCAGCTGGTTTGCTAACGGTAAAATGGCTAAAATCATGGCTTTGCCTTACACAAAGAGGTTCACTCCAACTCTGAAAGTGTCGTAAAAAGGCAACTTGTCCGAGTGGTTAAGGAGAAAGATTAGAAATCTTTTGGGCTTCGCCCGCGCAGGTTCGAATCCTGCAGTTGTCGTCATTTTTTTGTCTTTTTCTTCGAACAAACTTGGAGTAGCATTCGAAGATTCGGTGTTTGACTTGATAAGTTGGTTTAATAAGTTTTAGCTGGATACCATTTTTCAAATTCAAAAAAAAGAAGAATTATTACAAAGGATGGAATTAATACAAAACAACGTACAAGTTTAACTGGGGAGTTAGTTTCTCAGTTTTACTTCCAAATAAGTATTAATAGACAAGTAACGTGTGACATGTTTTCACTTTAGAAATGTACGAGTAGTTTAATTTTTGGGAACTGTGTAATTGTTGAAAAAGTTGAAATTTTACCAAATTCGCACAAATTGATAACGACCAGACAAGCATTGGCTAGCGTTGATCAAAGATATTATCGTTAAGTATCATTGGTCATACGAGCGTCGTTAACAGAGTTCATTTTGACTCAACAGCAGTTATCAGATATAAAAATTGGAATGTTGAAATTATATACTTTTTAATTTGCATTATGTATAGAAATCAAACACTGTACAAGGACAAACTGCTGGTTCTTGGAAATCTACTAAAGGATAGTTAAATCCGTCTATCTTGGAAATCTCCTAAAGTACTTAAATCAGCCTGCATAGGCCTAAACCTACCAATGCAAACAAAACTATTAATTATTATGATCCAGTTTGGAGACTCTATGGTTATAGTTATATCCCCAAAGTTACCCATTCATATTTCAAGCTACGCAAACGTTCATTCTTAATTTTTAAGCTGCATGAACAATCAACGACTCTCTACTTTATTACCACAACTTACGCCGTTGAAATAACCCCCTCATCAACTAATCTCGCTATTGTGTTCCACTGCCTACTTACAGTGCGACTATCTATATACATAGTAAAATACGGTGCTCGATATTCCTCAATTTTCACCGGTTCCAAATATAAAACATAACCTGAAAAGCCCCAATTCCAATCAAAACCCCCATTTAATCATACTCTCCTCTTTGTAGTACCCCCCACCATCCAATACCGAACCTAGCTCCATAAACACTAACTACTGGGACACTCACAATAACGGCCAGATTCCTGCATACTGTCTCATCTCATCACATTTTTCACTTCTCCAAATCTACTATTCCTACAAAGATCAACTTTATAATGAACAACCTCATTTTAAAGCCCGATCTATGCGATAGAAAGCTCGCTCATTTCAATGCAGACGCAAAAGTCTCTGCATTTGCCTTCGATCAAGCTCAAAGTGTGTCTACCAACCTTCACAACTTGGCACTTTATGCCCTCCATCCCACCACGACTTTAGGCGTTTTCTTTGCCTATAGACCCATTTTCATCGATCTTGTTGGTCGTTGGGTTGGTAATGTGAAGGAATTCGAAGAGCGTGTGCACCCAGTGCTGATTTCAGGGTGTTTGATCTTGGGAGGTATGAGCAGAGTTTTGGGAGTTTCCACCGAAATTGTCCCATTGGTTGAATACTTCTTGGAAAACAACGATGTTATGCAAAGCATCCAAGGGTACCTCACCAGAAATGAAAAGAACGCTCAAAAAGAGCTCAATATGGCCTTGTTGGCGTACTACAGACTTTTAACTCATGATAGTCATAGATTCAAGGGATTTGTCAATCCCAATGTCCTTTACAAATTATTAGAACAGGAAGACAACGTCACCAAGTTCCTTTCCATCCAAATATTGTCGATATACTTGAACACATCTGAAGAAATCAAGGAAAAATTGCTCAAAGAATACATAAATGGAGAAATTACCGGGGCCTACGAAAAGGATACCGTCGTGGATTATTCCTTTTTGGACCTTTTGGAAAGCAAGAGAATCGCCAACTATACCAAATTAGCGTCCTCCTTCCCCGAGAAAGACTCATCAAAAGTCCCAGTCATTGAAATCGCTTCCTCGTCATTATCTCCATTGACTATTTCCATAAGTGGAATTTTAATTCCGAAATTGACTCCCAGCAGCACTAATTCCCAAGGCGAAGACCCAGTTAATAACGATTCCTTTGTTCCCACCGCCAATTCTGTCCGTGTTCTTCGCCAATTGGCTCATCACATCCAAAATAACGAATCCATCATGCTTTACGGAAAAGCTGGTTCCGGTAAAACCTTCCTTATTAACCAGCTTGCCAGATTTATGTCATATACGAACTCGATCATCAAGATCCATCTTGGAGAGCAAACAGATTCAAAAATGTTATTGGGAACATATACATCCGGAGAAAAGCCAGGAACGTTTCAGTGGAAATCCGGTGTTTTAACATCTGCTGTCAAAGAAGGTAAATGGATTTTGATTGAAGATATTGACAAGGCCCCAACCGATGTTTTATCAATCCTCTTGACGTTATTGGAAAAGAGAGAGTTGACTATTCCTTCCAGAGGAGAAGTTATTAAAGCCAAGAATGGATTCCAAATTATATCTACCATCAGAACGTCTAACGACAGCACCAACGTCACGATTCCTGACTTAATTGGTTTGAGATTGTGGAAATTGGTCAAGGTGGATATTCCTAGCGAAACTGAATTAAGAGAGATCATTCTTGAAAAATTCCCAATCTTGAAGAATCTCATCATTCCTTTCATAAAATGCTACAATGAGATCTTGAAGGTATACGCATCACCATCCTTTATTTCTTTGAATAGAGGAGCAAACCCAAGAGTCATTTCGTTCAGAGATTTGATGAAATTCTGTTTCAGAGTAAATGTCATGCTCCAAAATAACAATGTTACCAATAGTGAACAATTGATGGAAACTTCGTTGTACGATAATATTTTTGCTGAGGCCATTGATTGTTTTGGAAGCTCCATAACAGAATATAACGCCTTGGTTCCTTTGGTGAACATAATAGGAGATACCCTTGAAATCCCCACTTCCCGTATTAATTTATTCCTCACCAATCATGTCCCCGAATTTATTGATGACCTTGACACTATTATAGTTGGAAGAGCCCGGTTGGAAAAATCCAAAGACAAAACCTTCAGAGCCGTTTCCAACCAAACTTCCTTTGCAAAGACCAACCATTCGTTGCGTCTCATGGAACAAATCGGAGTCTCCATTCAAATGACAGAACCCGTGTTATTGGTCGGTGAAACCGGTACTGGTAAAACCACCATAGTGCAACAGATTGCCAAGATGATGAACAAAAGGCTTACGGTCATCAACGTGTCGCAACAAACCGAATCCGGTGATCTTTTGGGAGGATACAAGCCTGTGAATGCTCGTACCATGGCAGTTCCCATCCAGGACGAATTCCAAAGACTTTTCACAGCAACGTTTTCCAAGAAAAAGAATGAAAAATTCAGCCAATTATTGGGTAAATGCTTGACCAAGGGCCACTGGAAAAACGTCATTAAGTTATGGAGAGAAGCATTGAAATTGGCCAGGGATGTTTTGAAAGTGACCTCTGAAGACGAAGACGAAAGCCAACCACCTTCGAAAAAGAGAAAGTTGACCTCAAACGATAAAATTGTCATTAATAACGAATGGACCGAATTTTCCAATTCTATTCATAAATTCGAAATCTCCATTTCCAACCTCGAAAACTCGTTTATTTTCAACTTTGTTGAAGGTTCTCTTGTCAAGGCCGTGAAGAACGGTGACTGGTTATTGCTTGATGAAATCAATTTGGCTTCTTCAGATACACTTGAGAGCATTGTGGATCTTCTCAACGAAAAAGACGAAAGAAATCTCTTATTAGCAGAAAAGGGAGATATCGAGCCTATCAAAGCCCACGCTGAATTCAGGCTCTTTGGATGTATGAACCCTTCTACAGATATTGGTAAGAAAGACCTTCCTCCAAGTATCAGATCCAGATTCAGTGAGATCTACGTGCATTCCCCAGACAGAGACATTTCCGATTTGTTGATGATTATTGATAAGTACATCCACAGATACGCCGTCGGAGACGAATGGGTAGGTAACGATATTGCCGAATTGTACCTTGAAGCAAAGAAATTGAGTGAATCGAACAAGATTGTCGATGGTGCAAACCAGAGACCACATTTCAGTATTCGTACATTGACCAGAACATTAATTTATGTGTGTGATATTGTATCGATTTATGGCTTAAGAAGAGCTTTGTATGAAGGTTTCTGCATGTCTTTCTTGACTCTTCTTGATACCAAGTCCGAAGGATTGCTTCAGCCATTAATTTTGAAGCATACTCTTGGTAGACTCAAGAATATGAAGTCGGTAGTTTCTCAGATCCCACCATCCCCTGCTTCCTTGGACTCGCTCTACGTTCAATTCAAGCATTACTGGATGAAGCAGGGTCCTAACCAGCCAATCCCGCAACCCCACTATATTATTACTCCGTTTGTGGAGAAGAATATGCTCAATTTGGTCAGAGCCAGTGCAGGTAGAAGATTCCCTATTTTGGTACAGGGTCCAACGTCTGCTGGTAAAACCTCGATGATTAATTACTTGGCCAATATCACCGGCCACAAATTTGTCAGAATTAATAACCACGAACACACTGATTTGCAGGAATATTTGGGAACGTATATTTCCGATTCCACTGGGAAATTGTCCTTCAAGGAAGGTGTTTTGGTAGAAGCATTGAGAAAGGGTCACTGGATTGTGCTTGATGAATTGAATCTTGCCCCAACTGACGTTTTGGAAGCCCTTAATCGTCTTTTGGATGATAACAGAGAATTGTTCATTCCAGAAACTCAGGAGGTTGTACGTCCCCATCCCGATTTCATGTTGTTTGCGACCCAGAACCCTCCAGGTCTCTACGGTGGTCGTAAGGTTCTTTCCAGAGCATTCAGAAACAGATTCTTGGAGCTTCATTTCGATGATATTCCTCAGGATGAGTTGGAAATTATTCTTAAGGAGCGTTGTAAAATTGCTCCTACCTACGGTAAGAAGATCGTTGAAGTTTATCGTCAACTCTCCATCCAGAGACAATCGTCTCGTCTTTTTGAACAGAAGAATTCGTTTGCTACTCTTCGTGATTTATTCAGATGGGCCTTACGTGAGGCTGTAGGCTACGAAGAATTGGCTGCGAATGGATACATGTTGTTAGCAGAAAGAGTCAGAAAGGAAGACGAGAAGAAGGTTGTTAAGGAGGTCATCGAGAAGGTCATGAGAGTCAAATTGGACATGGACAAGCACTATGAGAAAATGGAAGAAAAGGCCATTTTGCAGCTTCCAAATACCAGTATTGTGTGGACCAAGAGCATGAGAAGATTGGCCGTTTTGGTGTTCACTTCTATGAAATATAAGGAACCGTTATTGTTGGTTGGTGAAACTGGATGTGGTAAGACTACCGTGTGTCAGATCATCGCTCAGTACCTTGGAAAGGAATTAGTTACTGTGAATGCCCATCAGAACACCGAAACAGGCGATATCTTGGGAGCCCAAAGACCAGTTAGAAACAAGATGGAAATCAAAAACCTGCTCATCAGAGACTTGTCTGTTGTTTTGCAAGCCTTTAACGTCGAAGTTGATGATTCCTTTGCATTGGATAAATTATTGGAGCTCTATGACTCAATTCCTTCTTTTGAGGGCATTGAGGACTCTTTGATTTCCAGCATCTCCCACAATAGAAAAGAACTCTCTGTGCTTTTCGAGTGGGCCGATGGGCCACTTATTCAAGCCATGAAGACCGGTGACTTCTTCCTTCTTGATGAAATTTCTCTTGCTGACGATTCTGTTCTTGAACGTTTGAATTCTGTTCTTGAACCAGAAAGATCGCTTTTGCTTGCTGAAAAGGGAACTGACGATGCCTTCATCACTGCCCATACCGATTTCGAGTTCTTGGCTACCATGAACCCCGGTGGGGACTACGGTAAAAAGGAATTATCTCCAGCTTTGAGAAATAGATTCACTGAGATCTGGGTCCCTTCCATGAACGATTTCAATGACGTCAGAGAAATTGTTTCGTCCAAGTTGAAGAACCAGGACCTTGTGGAGCCCATTGTGCAATTTTCACAGTGGTTTGGTATGAAGTTTGGAGGAGGAAATATAGATAGTGGGATCATTTCTCTCAGAGACATTCTCGCATGGGTGCAATTCATTAATTCCACCCAAACAGCTCCTGCTGCTGCATTGATCCATGGTGCCAGTATGGTGTTCATTGATGCCTTGGGTACCAATAACACTGCCTACTTGGCTGAAAACGAGGCCAGATTGAATGAACAGAAGGAAGAATGTGTGGTGCAATTATCTGAATATTTTGGTGAAAACTTACTCTCTCTCTACAAAGAAAAGTTTGCTGTGTCCACCAACGCTACCACCTTCACCTGTGGTCCATTCACTCTTGATATTGCTCCTCAGGTTGCAGCCAAGGGTGCTCCATTCAATTTGATGGCTCCTACCACCGCAGCCAATTGTATGCGTGTAATCAGAGCCATGCAAGTCCACAAACCAATTTTATTGGAAGGGTCTCCGGGTGTGGGTAAAACCAGTTTGATCACTGCCCTTTCCACGGCCACAGGAAACCCACTTGTTCGTATCAATCTTTCTGAACAGACGGATTTGATCGATTTATTTGGTTCCGATAGCCCTGCAAAGGGTGGAAAGACCGGAGAGTTTGTATGGAGAGATGCTCCATTTTTGCGTGCCATGCAAAGAGGAGAATGGGTTCTTTTGGATGAAATGAACTTGGCCTCTCAGTCTGTTTTAGAAGGTCTCAATGCCTGTCTCGATCATCGTGGGGAAGCATATATTCCAGAACTCGATAAATCGTTCACTTGTCACCCAGAATTTAAGGTTTTTGCAGCTCAAAATCCTCAGTATCAGGGTGGTGGAAGAAAGGGTTTGCCAAAATCGTTTGTCAATAGATTTAGTGTGGTTTATGTGGATGTTCTTAGCAGTCAAGATTTGAACATGATCAGTAACCATATTTATCCAAACGTTGATAAGGACGATGTCAGCAAATTAATTGAGTTCGTTTCTTTATTGGAGCATGAAGTGGTTGTTGGCAAGAAATGGGGATCTTTGGGAGGTCCTTGGGAATTTAATTTGAGAGATACTTTGAGATGGTTGGAATTATACGAGAATAAATTCTTGGGAGAAAGTTTGGCCGATTTCGTTCACATGATTATCTACCAAAGATTCAGATGTGAAGAGGATAGAACTATAGCCATTGGATTATTCGAAAGAACTTTCGGTATTCAAAAATTTAAGGACATTACCTTTACCATTACTGAAAAGTATGCTCAAATTGGTTCTGCCATTATTCCAAGAAGACAAAATATTCAATTCAAGGTGGACAAGTTGGTTCCATTGCAATGTAATTTTGGATCCTTGGAAACAGCCGTTAGATGTGTGAATCACAACCTTCCTTTGATTATTACGGGACCCAGTGCTTCCGGTAAAACTGAGTTGATCAGATTTTTAGGAGGAATCTTGGGTGTCAAGATCGATGAGTTTGCCATGAACAACGATGTGGACTCCATGGATATTTTGGGTGGATATGAACAAGTTGATTATACCAGAAATATCACTAGAATCACTGACAAGGTTTATGAAGAATTGAATGAATTGGTGGTGATTAACTTCTCCAATGACAAAAGTATCATTTCCAAGGCAATTGAATTCTTGGACTACATCTACTCCACTGCCATTACCACAGATAACTTTTCACAGTTCCTTGGATTGTTCCAATCCAATCTTGAGCTTTATTCCAACGAAAAATTGCTTGAACTCCTCGATGAAGCCTCTGAATTGGACCATAAAATCAAGACAGACAAGTCTATCAAGTTTGACTGGTTCGACGGGCTTCTTGTGCAAGCTGTGGAGAAGGGAAATTGGTTAATTCTTGATAATGCCAATTTATGTAATCCTTCGGTATTGGACAGATTAAATTCGTTATTGGAAACCAACGGTACGTTGGTGATCAACGAGTGTAACGACGAAGATGGGCAGCCACGAGTCATCAAGCCACATCCTAATTTCAGGTTGTTCTTGACCGTGGACCCTAAATATGGTGAATTGTCTAGAGCTATGAGAAATAGAGGTATTGAGATCTATTTGGATAAATTGGAGGATAGAGCCACTGATTACGACAGAAAGTTGTTACAGCTTCAAGGTGAAGCGGACGAAGGCATTGTGGAGTGTCCTTTGGTCAGAACTTTCCCATCGTACACTTCTAGACTTCGTCCATTGGCTCTTCTTGATGACATTTTCTCATCATCGAAGAGTCTTCAAGAAATCGTCACTATTGCGTTTTCTGTTCTTCCATTTGATATCTTGGTAAATACTCCATGGGTCAAGGTTATTCTTTCGTCTGGCGAATTTTCAGACTCTGCCAAATTCTTTGCGGAATCTTTAAATTCGATTATTGAATATTCCAAAGCCAACGGAATCATCACCAAACTTCATTCCCTCTACCAACCAATTCAACAGAAGGTAGACCAATTGTTAAAGACCCATTCGTTGTTCTCTTACCATCAAGCGTCCCATCCTTTGCTCAATCCAAATATTGTTGAGTTTATTGAACAAGATGCACCATTGATCAACTCTGCCGAATCTAATTATTTCTTTGAAGTATTGGTCAGAATTGTCAAGAACAATTTTGAAGTGAAGAAAATCGAAGAGACTGGAGTCAATGGAAAGGTTAACGAATTAAACTACATTGAAAGATCTGCTGCTTACCATCTTGGAAGAAATATCAAAAATGTTCCAAGACTCGAGATCTATCAATTTATGAAGAAGACTGCTGAATACACCGAAAGCCAATTGTTATCGTCCATCGATAATTTGTTCGCCGTTCCTGGTCTTTATAAGGAATTACACGAATTCCAAAATATCTGGGAGGGCATGTTGGAAATCAGTAGAAACCAAGATGAGTCCAAATTGAGGGTCTACCAAGAGATGATGAGCAAATGGGTCAAATCGCAAGAATCAAATGGAACTGTATTCATTGAATTTATCAACGAAACCATCCAAAAGTTTGTTCAAAAACTCGATTTATCTACAGGGCAATCCATGGATGCCATTTGGGAATTCTCAAGAGGTAGCTACCCCAAGAACGAAGAATCCTGGAACCAATTGAAGCAATTAATTTCCTTGGCTGGTGAATTTGACGAAGTTGCTTCTGAACAATTTGAAGAGTCCAGTGAAAGTGTCATTGGATTGAGAAAATTGATCGTGGAAGTATACGGCGACATTGTACTGGACAGAATGAGCACTCAAGGCTTTGAGGAATTATATGCTGTTTTATCTCAGGGTATTGCTTCGTTGAAGGAAGTCTCTAGTAAATTCGTTATCAAGAGAGAACGTACGTTCCAACAAGAATTGTCTATGGTTTCTAATTTTATAGAAGCCGATGGTATCAATTTGGGAACCAATGCTGGAGAAAAAACCATGAAATTGGCTTCTTCAACTGTGACTTTGTTCACCAATAACGACGAATTGTTCAAGCCTTTCCCTAGTGTATTCACCAAATTGTGGAATGATCAGGACTCCTTTGTTTCTGGATTATTCTATTCCGAATTGATTTTGAATTCTCTCACCAAGGTCCAGAAACTTCCTTCCTCTTCAGGTAAATATCTTGAACAAAAATTGAAGGATATTCATCAGTTGAAGAAGGTTTTGGTGGAAAATTCAGCTCCTATCTTGAATGATCAAGTTGAAACTTTCAAGCAGTTATTAAGAAAATGGATCCATCAATTTATTTCAATTCATATGGACACTTTTAGTGAAGACGAACAAGAATTGCTCAAGTCGATTGACTTAACAAACATTGAGTCAATCTCTACGATAATCGAGAATTCTACAGACTCTCCATTCAAGTCCGTTTTCATTGACTATTTTGTTCCATCTCTAATTCTTCTTTCTTCCAGTTCCATCAAGAGTTTGGGTAAGGCTTGGATTTTATTTTCATGTGGATCCATTCAACTTTACCTTCCAAGCTCTTCCTACGATCCAGCTATCAAGGAGTATGTGATTTATAAAAAATTCAACGACCAGAAGGCTGCCTCAGCGAAGGTTATTAAGGAATGGGAGAATGTCAGAAAGGTATTATTGGGAGATAAATTATCCAATATAGAAAAATTGCTTCCTTCCAATGACCTGGAAGGCCCCTCTCGTCCTAGAGTTTACAGACAGGAGGGATCTATCGATGGTTTATTTGACGAATGGAATGCGTTTATGGAATCTTCTATTGACGTGGAACCAATTAAGAGCTTGCTTGAAAGTGCAGAGGAATTAAACGAGGCCAGTATCAAAAGAATGGCCATGTTCCAAAGCAATTCCAACCAATTTTTGTTGAGATTAAAGAAGAACCGTTTGGTTTATTCTGATTTGAACGATATTTTAATTGGATACATCTATGGACTTAAGTTTGGTTTTAATTTGTTAGAAATCGAAGGAAAGCAGGAACAAGCTGTGTATGATTTTGATCCTTTGTGGTTGGTCAATATTGTGGAATTGGTGAACAAATCTTCGTTTGCCAATGCATTTGACCAAGTCAAGGATTTATCCAAATCGTTGAGTATTGACTCTGTTGTTCCAGAGTATTTGATGTCATTTTTCATGAGATTGTCTTTCGTGAACGGTTCTCCTACAATTCTTTCTCAGGCACTCCAATCACTCTACTACAGATGGTCCTTGAGAAGAATGAAGCAAGAAGAGTCTGAGGCTCAAAATGGTAATTTGTACAAGTATAATGATCTCGAAGACGATGCAGAAGAAGACTTCAAGCGCATGTTCCCTGACTATGAGGATATCATGGACGATGTCTCTTCTAAGGGCTCAAAGAATGAAAGCTTCGATGATATTTACTCCACTATCGCAAAGATTTACATGGATGAATACCAACCGGGCACTTCTAGAACCACAAACGAGCCTCTCGTTAACAGCCTTATTAATGACGGTGGGGAATTGCTTGAATTAATGGGTAAGTTGGTTCCACAAACCAAATTGTCCCAGAATTCTTCCGCAACCTTATCTTCATTAATTTCTAAAATTTCTTCCACTCATAAGAAATTCACCACTCTTACCAACACTTCCGATTTCAACTTCTACCATTCCAATTCTTCCATTGAGTCCAAGAGATCCATTGCAATCATCACGAATATTCACACTTCTGTGCTCAAATTCCTTGAGCAATGGCCAGAACACTCTACGCTTCAGAACATTTCTGTGGCTACTTCCGAGTACCTTTCGCTTCCTGTAGGAGTCCCATTATCGAGACTCTTACAAAAGGTGGAACAGATCTACACTTTTATTGCTGAGTGGGAAAAATACGCTTCTTCTCAGGTTTCTTTGAAGATATTCTTTGACGAATTGACTGGACTTGTTGTCAGCTGGAGAAAATTGGAGCTTTCCACCTGGAAGGCACTCTTCAAATTTGAGGAGAATACCTTGGAAAAGGGCATTGGCAAGTGGTGGTTCCATTTATTTGAGGTCATTATTGTGCCTGTCTTGAACGATGAGGAAATTAATTCTGTCAAGATTCTTTCTGCTTTAAACTTGTTCATGAGTCAGTCTACTTATGGAGAGTATGAAACCAGATTGAAGTTATTGAGGTCTTTTGCCATTCATCTCCAATCATTAAAGAACGGCCAGAACAATGAAGAATTAGAAGAGAACATTAATTCTCTTGGTAATTTTATTCAGTTCTACCAACAGTTCAGCCCATTGATTGACGAAAGCATTGCAAGCATTAAGGTCAAGTTGGAGAAGGACATGAACGAAGTGATTCTTCTTGCCAGTTGGAAAGATGTGAATATCGATGCTCTTAAACAGTCGTCTAGAAAATCCCACAACTCTTTATACAAGATAGTGAGAAAGTACAGATCGTTATTGGCCACTTCTGTCAACGAATTGATTCAGAATGGTTTAAACGATAATCACAAGACAGTCATCAGTACCAAGGAATTGCCTCTTATCAAGGGTTTCGTTGTGGATAAGGAAGATTCAGTTATTTGCTCTACTATTCCTTCGTTCAAAACTCGTCCTGACCGTCTTAAGAACATCACTATGGTCGAGAAGAATATGAACGTTTATGTTAATAAAGTGTCTGAGGAAGACCTTCCAAATCTCTACGGATATGCCAAGGAAACTCTCGAGCAAATGGAGTCTCTTCGTAAGGAAACTCCAAAGGAATTGAAGAAGGATAATAAGAAGATCATTGCCAACTTGAAGACCCAAAAGAGAAAATTACTCAGTGACACTATTAAGGAATTGAGAAGAATGGGTCTTAAGATTACTTTCAAGAAAGACATCTTGGAATTTCAGGGTTCCACCAATATGATTTTGGCCAATAGTGTCAATTTCGGGAACTCTTTGATTAAGGGAAGCGATGGTTACTTCTTCAGAATTTTGGATCTTTTGCCAAGATTGAGAGCTTCCGTGGCCTCTGTCAATGCCGAAGTGCCAGTTGCCGATGCTGAGAAGGCATTGGCTGCTGCTGAAAACTTGATTCACTCATTAATTGTCACCAGAAGCGTTATTAGCGACTTTGCTCAAGGAATCGACCATCTTGGTGAACTCTTCAATAAAATGGAAACTATTTCTACTGTCAGAAATATGAAAGAAACCTTGGCTAGAGCCACTATCGTGGACTCGAGTGAATCGGGACTTGTGAACCTCGAAAGAATTATTCACTGGTTACCTCAAATTCTCGATTATTGTGTGGAATTAATCCAGTCCAATGGAATTGGTGAAGGTGCTTTGAAGTTGTTGATGAAGGGTAAGATCCAATTGAGTGACTTGAAGGAGAAATTGAGACAAATTGGAGCCTACCATGGGGTTGTCACTGAAAAGACTACCCAATTGATCCAAAGCTTCAATGAATTTTATCACGGTTTCACCGTCCAATTGAAGGAATATGCTGCTCAAAAATTGGTTGACTCATTTATCACTGATATTGTCATCCAATGGATTGAATCCAGCACCTACTCCACATTTGTTAGTACTTCCACTTCGTTGACTGCCCTCCATACTGTGGAGGATGTTGAAGCTGGCTTTAGAGATCTTGCGACTTCGATTATTGTTTCTGTGCAAAAGGTTGTTGAAACCGTGGGTACTCCGATAACCGAAGAAGACGACGATTGGCTCAAGCTCTCTCAACAACGTCTTTTCAAGCTCATCAAGACGCTTCATTTTGGCAGAATTAACCAAAAGCTTGAACGTATTCTCAAGCTCATTAATTCTATTGAGCACAACACAGAAACTTCAAATATGGTTTCCGCTCTTTCAAACTTCACATTGCCGCTTCTTAACCATTACTACAAGCTTGCCATGAACATCTTTGCTAAGTCTCGTACTAATTACGTGGAAAACTCGCATGCTACTTATATTCTCAGTTCCTCATTATATGTTCTTTCTACCAAGGGATTCTGTTCTCCTGAGCCTCCTACCGAACAAAAGGAAGATAGCAATCTTCAAGACGGTACGGGTCTTGGTGACGGAGAGGGAGAAAACACCGGAGAAGTGGGAGATGATGAGGATTTGAGCGAAGATGCTCAGACCGAGAATAAAGAAAAGGAAGACAAAGACGATGGTAAGGATGAAGAAGAAGAAGATAACGCTGTGGAAATGGACGGAGATATGGCCGGTGACTTAGAAGAAGCTTCGGACCAAGAGGATGAAGAAGGAGACGATGGAGACGAAGGTGAAGACTTGGATGAAGAAGTCGATGATATCGATGATTTGGATCCAAATGCCATTGACGAAAAGATGTGGGACGAAGAAGCTAAAGAAGAGAAGGAAAAGGATAGTGACAAGGTTCCTGACGGAAACGACGATGATAATATGGAAGCTAGAGAAGATGAAAATGAAGCCGGTGAGAAGAATGAAAAGAAGGACAATAAAGAAGGAAACGAAGAAAATGAAGACGAAGAAAAAGATGGAGATGATGGAGAAGAAGGGGACGAAGAAGAAGATGTTGGAGAACAACAGGATGAAGTCAAGAACGACGAGAATGAAAAAATGGACGACCATGTTCCAGAAACAGAAACCTTGGACTTACCTGAAGATATGAAATTAGATGGAGAAGAAGACGAGGAAGAAGGAGACGACGGTGATGATGAAGATGGTGAATTTGACGATGGAATGGATGTGGACGACCCAGAAGAAAAGGGCAAAGAAGAGGTCCACGAAGGAGAAGAAGAAGTTCAAGAAGAAGAAGAAGGTGGAGAGGAAGAAGAAGGTGGAGAGGAAGAAGAAGGAGTTGACCAAGAAATGGAACCAGCTGAAGGAGATGACAATGAAGAAGAAAAGAATGAAGAAGAACAAGAAGGGGAAGCTGAAGCTGAGGCTGGAGAAGATCCAATTGAATCTGATGAAGAGCTTGGCCAAAAAGATGAAAATGAAGGTGGAAATGATCAAAATGATATGGAACAAGAAATCGCTGATGGTGCAGATGCTCAGAATGATAACGAAGATAACGACGTTGACATGGACTCTGCTGTGAAGCAGGAATCCGGTGAAAAGGGCGAAGGTGCTGACAACCAGGTTATTGAAGAGAACCAAGATATTGGTGCTACTGGAGGTGCCAGCACCGAAATGAACAAGCAAGAGAAGGAAGACGAAGAGTCTACCAATAATGATGATGCTCGTGACCAAGCCAAGGAATCGTTGAAGCAATTGGGTGATTCACTCAAGGAGTTCCATAGAAGAAGACAGGAAATTCAACAGGCTTCACAAGAAAAAGAAGAAGTCGAACAAAAGGCTAACCAAAGACCTGATGAATTTGAACATGTTGATGGAGAAAACGCCGATTTCGACACACAAGCAATGGGTGCCGCAGACAAGGACCAGGTCCAAAAGATCGATGAAGATATGGCCATTGATGATGACGTTGAAAAAGATGGAGAAGACCTTGAAAATGAAGAAATCAAGGAAGAGAACCAGGACAAAAATGCAGGTGAAATTGAAGAGGACGACAACACCAACGCAGAGGATGCGGTGGACGAAGTTGATCCAGACTTTGAAGGAAAGACCAAGGGTGCATTTATTGGAGAAAGAAATATCAAGAAAGAAGATGAAGGAGAATTAATTTACAATAAAGAACTCCAAGATGAAGATCTTCAGGACTATGTCAATTTGGAGGAGCTTAAAATCAACGAATCATCGTCCATTCCTCCAATTGCACTTGACATTGCTCGTGAATTGTGGAGAAAGAGTGAATTGGCTACTCAAGAACTTGCGTCTGGATTATGTGAACAGCTCCGTCTTATTCTTGAACCCACGCTTGCAACCAAGCTCAGAGGTGACTACAAGACCGGTAAGAGACTTAACATGAAGAGAATCATCACATACATTGCTTCGGAATTTAGAAAAGACAAGATCTGGCTCAGAAGAACTAAGCCTTCCAAGAGACAGTACCAAATCATGATTGCAGTTGATGATTCCAAGTCCATGAGTGAAAGTAAATCCACCGAACTTGCGTACCACAGTATAGCCTTGGTTTCCAAGGCTCTTACTCAGCTTGAAAGTGGTGGTCTCTCTATTGTTCGTTTTGGTGAAGATATCAAGGTGGTTCATCCATTTGACAAGCCATTTAACAATCAAGAAACCGGCTCAAGAATTTTCCAATGGTTCGATTTCCAACAAACCAGAACAGATATCAAGCAATTGTGTGCTAAATCCTTGAAGATATTCGAGGACGCCAGAGCTACCAGCAGCAACGATTTATGGCAATTGCAAATCATTCTTTCTGATGGTGTTTGTGAAGACCATGAGAGTATCCAAAGAATGGTTAGAAAGGCCCGAGAAGAAAAGATCATGTTGGTGTTTGTGGTTATCGATGGAATTAATCAAAATGAATCGATTTTGGATATGAGCCAAGTGAGATACGAAGCCGATCCTGTGACTGGTGCAATGAACTTGAAGGTGGATAAGTACTTGGATAGCTTCCCATTCGAGTTCTATGTTGTTGTTAGAGATATCAATGAGTTACCAGAGATGTTGAGTTTGATTTTGAGACAATACTTTAGTGAAATGGCCTCCAATTAGCGTAATAGCTGCAAAAAAATCTTAGTGTTCTTATTCAAAGAACTTGCATATTTTTATTGGTATTAAAATTTATTTACTTTTTGTTTGTTAATTAGCATTTTTATATTTATAGTTTGTTTTTATTGTTTTAAATTATGGCTAAGCCATATGCATAGATAAATAGATATCTTATAAAAAAGTGTAGAACAAATTTTGGTCGTCAAATGCTGCAATATTTATGATGGTACGTCAAATTGCTTCAACATTTATGATATAAACTCAAGGTGCTATAACGTTTATGAGATGGCACATGTTAATTTATTAGTTATAGGGGAATAGCGATAACTACAAACCTTTTGATATTCATAATAATAATATATATGTAGATAACTAGATAATGAAGTATACTAACTATTATTAAAGCTTGTACCAGTATTGTTATCAGTAGCATCTTTAACAATAGCAGAGCCTAAAACAGTAGGATGTGCAATGTACCGTTGGACCTAATGCTGTAGGATGGTTATTAATGGCTATATCTGTGCAACTAAATAGTTGTACCAACTTATGCTGATAAATGAATATTATAAGTCCTATATCTTTTGTTTCAGCATGTTTATGTTGATCAGTACTAATGGTGAAAGCTTGTTTGCACAAACTCCTATATATCATACAAAGTATATTGTTACAAGTTTAATTATTCTTTTATTTCCATACCCAATCTATAACCACGCAAATGCAATAAATCCAAATAGTATCAATAAAAATATTAAGGGATAACATCCCTGTAGAAATGCAAATGTCACCGTATCCACTGAAAAGTACCATTCTCCATATTAATGTTACCTTCTCCATACTTCAATTCCTAATTAACCTCCAATATCCTAGGTATTAATCTTCACATGCCAATAATTTTCCTTTGAATATAACACCTTCGCCGTAACTTCACTTTATAAAATGAAGCTATATGATTTTAAATGCTTAATTTTGATGATGACCACAATATATAGGAAATTGCTCTAGCAATTTCCTCTTCTGCACGGTTCGTGACTAACTGCTTTTATTAATCTTAACCTTGGCCACACAGACACTCATATCGTCCAATTTTCCTCCACTTCTCATTTTTCCTCCATACTTTTCTGGCAAATTACTCACCTTCTCATTATATGGAGTGTATGCATAATCATCGTAGGCCACTTCCTTGGCCTTGGCCACCAACTTTTTGGCCATGAACCTCAAATCTTTGCCGTCCTTGACTGATTTTTGGATAATCTCAATGATTTCCTTTTTGTACAAATTATCACTGATTCCATCTGAGCATACAACAATCAAGTCTCCTTCCATTAATTTGATCTGGTCCACCCACGCAACCTCAGAAGGCATAGTATCGATGGTTTGGGTTCCGATTTGCATGGGACACAAAGGGCTTTTCGACTGCTCCTTGTTCTCTTTCACAACTTTTCCGCCACGAATTATGTACATTTTGGAGTCTCCAATACTGATCATCTTCAAGTATTCTCCACTAAGCATTCCCAATATAAGCGTACTACTGCCTCTCAATCTTTGCAAGTCCATTAGATGGGAAGTATGGAGGTACGAGTCATCCAAAATCTGGTCGATATCTCTCTTATTGAGATGGTGGGGAGAATGGCTCAACTTATATTCCGTCATAAGCCTACTAAGCGTCTCCACCATACTGCGCGACCATATACCAGAAGAGCACTGAGAACCCTTACTTTCCCAGCCAGAAACTCCGTCTGCTACCGCAAGAACCGTGGGAGAAACGAGCATGGCATCGTCGCCAGCCTTGATGGATATCGTGTCCGCTGGGGATCCCTGAGGGCGTCTCTTGGGAAGCAAAGTATTTAACAGCGTTGGATCAGTGAGATCAGAAAGCGAATGGATCAACGGAGACAGATTATTACTGTGGTGGGCGTGGCAGTGGTACCCAAAGTCGAACTTGTACTTGTCGTTGGAGATCTGCTGCATTTGTTCCGAAGTAATAGTGGGATATGACATATAGGCCAATTTCTCATCTTTTGGTTCTGCTTCGGAAAAACGGCCTAGGAAAAGAGAACGGGCATTGTGAAACATGGAAAAGGACCGCACGCCCCGTGCGGTCCATATTCCTCGTGGTAAAGCTGATTTCATGGAAATATACCGGTTCTATATAGGAATTTAGATAAATCCTGATGCTTATATATATCCTGTCGGGGTTACCCGGCCATACGCAACAGCTGCAGCAGCGACTGCAGTGTATGCTGCATATGCTGCATATCTGGCACGTGATGTGGGGTAAAGCCCCAGGGCAAACTCCGGTGTCAGAGCAAGATACTTGCACCGATGACCTGGCAACTTCCTGGATTGACTCGGAACTTTACGTCCCTATCTGGAGCTACCACGAGCCGGTGTTAGGCGGAGTCTTGGTGGTCATTTGTGGCTACTGCTGGCGGTGTTCTCGATTGAATTTCGCAGCCGCGCTCCTAACCCTCGTGTGATCGTTCAAGTCCGAAGACGCCCGTGCGGAAGGAGGCGGGAACGAGGGGAAGGGGAACGACAGACTACACAGTTAGACGAGTTTCTAGGTACGAGTTGCCACGGTCAATTTGCGAAGAATGCTACAGAGGAAAACTGTATGTTTGAAGTGGGTGGTGTTATTGTTGGAGCCATAAGCATTGAGGAAGGTGAAAGCGACGGAAGTATGAGAGTCGGATCGGGACATTTTGCGATGCGATGCGATGCGATGCAAAGGAACTAGGCACGGTTATGAGGCCGGAAAAGAAATGAACCGAATGTTTACCATTCCAAACACCACCAGACATGGAGAAGCACGGAAGAGGAAAGCGGGGACCCTGGGAAGAAAGTGTTTGTGTTGGGTCATACGAAAGGAGTGATTTGTGAACGAGATCTGTGAGATCTGTGAGATCTGGGGAGGGATTATACGTTAATGGTAAATTGCGTGCAGTGCATAGCGACGTAATTATTTATGCAGAGGAGAATAAGAATACATGTCAGGCATCAAATCAGAACTAATTGGGCTTATAGATGCTCATATAACTACAGGATCCCTTAAAACCAATTATCCTTGACTTTATTGGGCAATTCTTGGCGTTTTTTTCTGTGGGAATTGCAGGGTGGTCCCTTGAGAAATGTATCTTGACACATTTAGAGTTTTTCCGAACACTATCGGACTTTCTACTAATACAACCGAACCTATATGAGCCCCTAGTGTAACAGTCTCCTTGTATGATCGTTTCTCTCTTCTCAATTTTACAGCGCTTTAACATTAATCAACATTTACATTACTATTTATCTATTTATATTCAGCACAACTCATTAGTTCTTCTCACCAGTCACAGCTTCATGAATAACCTCGTATGGTGGCACGTACCCAGTGTGGATTTCAAATTGCTTCTCACCTTGGTTAACCAACATTTCGACTCCAGGAATCACATTCCAGCCAAACTTTTCACTCACCTTCATAATTGGAGTGACACTTGGCTTGTAAGCTGCTTCCAACAAAGTAGGCACAAATCCACCGATCTTTTGTTCAGCTCCAACATGCAACAACTTCTCAATCTTGGTCAAAAGAGCTTCGTCAATTGGGGCAGTGGCTGGAATACAAGACACAATCAAAGACACGGCTTGGGCCTTCTTCAAGTCTTCCTCGGAATCCAAGATTTCAATGTTCACTTGAGGCAATGCCTTCTTGATGTCAACCAATTTGGATGCGGTTCTGTTGATCATGTAAACAGTCTTGCATCCCAATTGGTGGAGGGCATAGGCAGCAGCACGAGAAGTACCACCACCTCCTACAACAAGCCCGTTGACGTTGGAGTACTCGATGTTTGGAACACCAGAACGGCTGAACGAGCTGGTGATTCCAACCCAGTCGGTGTTGTCACCCAATAACTTTCCGTTAGGAAGAGGAACAACGGTGTTCACAGCACCAATTGCCTTGGCAGAGTCGGACAATTCATCGGTGTACTTGATGATGTCAAGCTTCAATGGAATAGTCACAGCCAAACCACCGAAAGAAGCGTTGTTCTTGATGAGTTTGGAGTAGACTTCATCGGCACTTTCCGATTCAAATCTGTCAAAAACGTATGGAAGGCTCAATTTCTTGTAACCGGCATTGTGCAAATCTGGAGATTTGCTGTGGGAAATTGGAGTTCCAACAACCCAGAACTTCTTGGAGGTAAGTCCTCCGATGTCAGCGTAAGCCTGGTTAATTTCAGCAAAGGTCAATTGACCAGGAGCAGCCTTGAATGGAAGTTTTTCATGCGTAATTGGAGTCAAAATTGGGTTCAAGACACGGGATAACTTTCCATGTTCTCCCATGTTGATAGCAATCAATGGCAACAACTTGTTGGCCAATCTGAACTGTTCCAAAGCCAAGTTGTCTTGGATGGAAGTGGCAGAACCAACAAGCTTAACCACATCGGCCTGCAAGGCCACACCTTGGTAGTACTTGGTTCTCCATTCGACATTGTCCCATTTCAAAGTACCAGAAACATCGTGGTGAGAAGCAATGATCTTGGTGAAGTTCTTTGCCTTCAAGATGGTGTCAATGACAGAATGTGGGAAAGTCAATTGAACGTCCAAGTACTCGACTCCGAGCTTAATACCCAAAATCAACAACTTTTCAATTTGGTCAAATTGTTCATCATCAATTTTACCTCCTTGAGACTTGGTTCTGACGGTGTAGATGATTGGAAGAGAAATGTGCTTTCTCAAGTAGGCAGTTTGGCTGGCTACGAAAGACTCGGACAAGTCCTTTAACAAATCTACTCTGAGTTCCACAGCTTCACAGCCAAGGGTCAATTCCTTCAAATCGTTGGCTTCGCTCAAATCAGGATAGGTCAAGGAGACGAAGTTGGATCTTCTTTTAGGAACCTCAATGGTCTTCAAACCAGTGATGGTCTTGATGTAGTTAGTGAAGGATTCTCTCAAGCTCTGGAATTCGGCCTCGTTGTCACAATGAGGAGAGAAGAAGTAGTAGTTGGAACATCCATGGTACCATTGTTCTCTTCTTTCCCATACTTCCTTGATTTCGCTCACATAAGCAGGTCTGGTGGTATCAGCAGATAAGAACGTAACGGTTTCGTCCAAGTCACGGTGCAAGTGCAAAACAATTCCACCGTTTTTGACGTAGGTTTTCAACAATTCTCTGTTTTGTTCCTTTTCCACAATTCCTCCACCAGTAGAAAGAACGTAGCCTTCACCGTATTTGCCTACGATTTCAGCTGCAATGGTCGATTCCTCCTTACGGAACTCTTCCCATCCCTTTTCCTTGATAAATTCTCTAATGTCGGTACCCAACTTCTTTTCTAATTCGTGATCTATGTCAAGAAACTTGAATCCCAAGGCAGAAGAGATCCATCTAGACATGGTGCTCTTACCAGCAGCTCTCATACCAATAACGATAATACTCTTTCTATTGTTGGACTCGGTGGATTGGTGTTGCTGAACACCTTCTGGTTCGAATCCGTCAATAGTGACATTGAACTTGGTGTGCAAGGTATCCCACCATCCTGGCCAGGTCTTTCCAGTACAAGATCTTTCTTGGATCAAGACAGGCTCTTTACACAACCCAGCCAACAAAGAGAACGACATGGCCACTCTGTGGTCATCAAAGGTCTTGATACCTCTCTTTTCGGTGGATGGAGTCACCAAGTCCTCAATCTTGATACCGTGGATTTCAATACCATCTGGCAATTCGTTGGCAGAAACACCGAATTTGGCAAGCTCGGAAACCATGGCTGCAATTCTGTTACACTCCTTGACTCTCTGGTTAGCAATTCCGGTGATACTAGTGGATTGGGTTCCGTCCACGGCCACTGCAGCAACCACGGAAGCAGTTAAGAACGCATCGGTCATTGGTTCCATATCAACGTGCTTCAAAGGCACCAATTGGCCTCTTGGAGGACCAGTAACGGTGGTGGAAGTGGCTGTTTGCTCAACAGTACATCCCATTGGTCTAAGCACATCCACAGCAAATCTGGCATCTCCTTGAAGAGAAGAAGATCCAATGTTAGGAATGGTACACGAAGTTCCAGTCACAGCAGCAAAAGCAAGAGGATAAGTGGCAGATGAAGCATCGGACTCCACAACGTACTCTTCAGGATTCACATAAATACCCTTAGGAATGTGGTAGGTGAATTCCTGGGTAGTGGACTTGGTAACATGGATACCAAAGGACTTCATCATATCTATGGTCATATCGATGTAGAGCTGGGAAATAGGCTTTCCTCCAACTAAAGAAAGAGTGACTTCTTCTTCAGCGTATGGAGCACACATCAAAATAGAAGAGACGTACTGGGACGAAATTGTAGCTGCTAATTCGATCTTTCCACCCTTTAAGCCCTTTCCAGCAGCAATTTTAAGAGGAAGCGATCCTTCTCTATTAAGATAGGCAATATCAGAGCCATTGGAACGCAAAGCGTCCACCAATGGACCAATAGGTCTTTCTTGCATTCTAGCATTACCGGTCAACACAACGTTGTCAGATTCACCTCCAACAATTCCTACCAACGAAGCAACGGTGGTCAAGAATCTGGAAGCAGTTCCTGCGTTACCCAAGTACAATTGTTCGGTACAGGTGGACATCTTTCCACCGTTACCCTTCAACACAATGGTGGCACCGTTATCTTCGGTAGCAATTTCAGCACCCTTGAGCAAGGCCACAGCGTCCAACATGTGCTTGGTATCGTCGGAATGAAGCAAGTTCTTGATTCTGACGGTTCCCTTACCCAAAGCAGCCAAAATCAACGCTCTGTTGGAAATAGACTTGGAGCCAGGAGGAATCACTACGTTGGCAGTAGGGGTTTCTTCGTTCTTGAATGGGTGGACCAAAACTTCGTCAGTCAACACGAAACCAAGGTCTCTCTTGGAGATCTGGTGGGCCTTCAATTGGTAACATTTACCAATGGATTCCAATAACACACACTTGATTTTGCTTCCATCATTCTTCTTGTCAATGGCCATTTTTTTGAGCAATGTATCAATGACAATGTGGTGTCTCTTGTAGCCAATTTTCTTCAAGAACTCCTTATCGTCAATAGAAGTAGGTAAACCGTAAGCCACGAGACATTTGGAGATTCTGGCAACTGCTACCGGAGACAAAATCCCAAGGTATCTCGACAATTCCGCTTCTTTGATCATACCCACGGCAACACACTCACCATGGAGAGCTTCTGGAGTGACCACGGCTTCAATGGCATGGCCAATGGTGTGTCCGAAATTAAGTAAGTTTCTCAATCCGCTTTCTTTCTCGTCAGAGGAAACAACAGAGGCCTTGACCTTGATAGATTCCAAAACGGTCTTAACAAGCTCATCCTTGATACTTCTGATATCTGGGTTCTTGGCAGTGACTACAGAGAGGAATTGTTTGGAGAAGTTCTCCAATCTGGAGAACTCGTCTTCGTTCCAAATGGCGGCAGTTTTGATGACTTCGGCCATCCCGTTGATAAATTGTCTAGCAGGCAACGTTTCCAAGAAGGAAACGTCCACGAAAACATAATCGGGTTGGTGGAAAGCACCAATAAAGTTCTTTCCAAGCGGAGTATCAATGGCCGTCTTTCCTCCTACGGAGGAATCGACCATAGCCAACAAACTGGTGGGAACCTGGATCACACGGACGCCTCTCATGAACGTGGCAGCAACAAATCCAATCATATCACCAATAACCCCTCCTCCAACTGCCAAAATCACGGTGTCTCTAGTGCACCCTTTTTGCAATAAAAAGTCTTCCACGGCGGCTTTTGTCTCTCTGGACTTGGATTCTTCACCGGGAGCAACGTAGTATGTAAGGAGTCTAGCATCTGGTCTTTTTTGGGTCAATTTGGAGGAAAAGTCGGCGAGTAATTTCTTGAAAGGCGCTGTTCTGGCCATGTTTGTATCGGTCACAATGACATAGGTGGACGAAGCTTTTGTGGCGATTGTTTCGTCGACAATGTGGTCCTGGATGCCGTAACCAACGTGGATGGTTTCGGCGCCCAAAATGGACACTTTTTGGACGGAGGACATGGTGGTGGAGAGTTTTGAAAAATTGGCTAAGAGTTATACGCTGGTCGTGCGAACCGGCCCGGACTGGCGAGAAGTGAAGCAGACCGAAAATGACGTAGAAATACGACAGCTACAATAAGCGTAGTAATAGTAAGATTAGTTATGGTAACTATAGTAAGTATAGTGAGTGATAGAGAGATATAATATATAGTTTATAGTGATATAGTGTCTAGAGATATAGTGTATAGTGTCTAGAGTTATAGTGTATATTGTATGGTGAGATAGTGAGAAAGAGTCATAGTGTAGTGAGAAAGTGAGATATAGTGTATAGTGAGATACAGGAATTATAGTGGGAAAGAGACGTAATTTAGCTATTTTGCCAGTTTTGACTAATTTGGAAGATGGGTCTACTGCTCCAGTCAGAAATATCAAATTAACAAGTCACTTCAATTGGTTCTACGTTATGGTTGTATGTTAATGTGGTCGTGGTGCGGACGCAGTGCGTTGTGTTCTGCCACGATGAGTCAACGATGAGGCTGAGACGGCCAAACAAACTGGAAGCATTACTAATGATAGAGAACTTGATAGTGAACTGGCCAGAGCTGGCCAGTGAACAAACTAGTGTGATATGTTTAAAGGTGTCATTTTTGTTGTGTATCTGTATAGGTATCATTTAATTAAAGTAGACAGTCTATAGTTTTCGGTGGTTCTGGCGGTTCAACGTGGCGGCCGCAAAACGGCCGATCTGCCAGATCCATATTAGGCTAATAGGGCTGCGTGGGCAAGATTGAATAGGTGTGTAGAATGGGAATGGGAATGGAAATGGAATGGGTGTTTCTCAATATGAATATTACAGTGCCATTGAATAATGGGCTCTGGTCAGTTGAGTAGATTTTGGTTTTCCGGGATTATTTTGCAGCTGGCCGTACGGCAGTTGTCAATGATCAGCCGTGCAATAAATTGTAATAGTCATAAATGATTGGATTAACAGTGAGAGAAATGGTAAGTGAATATCGTAAGATATATGGTAACGGATATGGTAAGAGTTACATGGTGAAGAGGGATATCGTAGAGATACATGCTGATAGGTGTATTGTAACAGATATGCTGAAACATATAATGTAAGAGATATATGGTAAGAGATATACTAGTAAGAGAAATCGTAGAGATGTAAATAAGGCATATTTGAAGAGATATATGGTAAGAAGTATATGGTTAAGAAGTATATGGTTAAGAAGTATATGGTAAGAAGTATATGGTAAGAAGTATATGGTAAGAGAGATATCGGTTCTGAATTATATGGTAAGAAATATGGTAAGGGAAAACGAATTAGCCGTAGTATTACGAAGAGCCTTGGTCTTGATGGATGCCAAATGTAGAGGTAAATGCTTGAGTAATCTGGGAATAATTGATATGTCAAGTCCGATTTTTGTTACGTCCCGATTAACTAATTGCCCTTTTTAAGTGAACACACAAGGAAACTTTGTCACTGTACTTGTCGTATCAATAGCGTTTTCATCAACAAAATTGAATACATCTTCAAGTCTTTCGCTAACAGCCAATAATTTAACCTTTCTTAAACCTGAAGATCAGTATACAATAAAGCAGCTTGAAGTGACAATCATATTTGGTGCTTACTTTGCCATCTTACTCGGGTAATGTAGTAAGTTTTGATCTTTTCTAAGAATTGGAACCACGGAATCAGAAACCGTAGTTGTAATTAGTGAATAGAGCATTTTTAGTAAGATTTACTTCTATACTAATTATTTACCATTAAATCTGCTTGCTGATTGGCAATGGGCTCCCACTAATACAATTATTTGATCACCTACACCTTACCTCATGTCAGTCCTCTCATTACATTATATACATATAGTAAGAGATAATATTCATCTCGTCACTCCCTCAATTACTCTATATACATACTATCTATATTGAGGAAGAACTTCCTTGGCATATGCCAATGCCTCTTCTCTCCCCTTCTCTGGATTATCTAATTGCCACACCAATAATGCATTGTTGAGTTGACCCATCCAAGGACCCGGTTTAATTCCCAATTCTTTGGAAAGCGTTTTTCCGTCCACAATAGGTTTCAATTGGTGAACGTCGATTAATCCCAAACTGTCAATGTGTTCCAAAAACGATTCGTATTTGGTAATATTTTCTCTAATGATCTCCTCTAACTTCACCAAATCTTCATTGTTGTACTCAATCGTTGGGTGTGGTTTTTCAATTGGAAGTTCGAGGGATAAAACTGGCTCAATCACATCCAAAAAGAAGTTATATATAACCCCGAGATCCAAGAATGAACCAAAATTTCTCAACCACAATCCAAGTTCAGATCTTCCTACACTTGCATCACCAGCAAAAATCCTTCCCAAAATTTCCTCTGATGGTTCTCTAAATTTAGTCAACACAGAAACTCTATCAATTTC
This sequence comes from Suhomyces canberraensis, assembly GCA_003706525.2. Taxonomy (NCBI): domain Eukaryota; kingdom Fungi; phylum Ascomycota; class Pichiomycetes; order Serinales; family Debaryomycetaceae; genus Suhomyces; species Suhomyces canberraensis. The sequence continues at coordinate 714,361 of PPLP02000005.1, forward strand.
GTTCTTACTGGATTTTAATCCTTCTCTAAGCAAAATTTCAGGAACATGAGTAGTCACATTTTTCTTTGCATTGGATTTCACAGCAAGTGCCTTGTAAGGAGCCAAAACCACCGCAATCCAGAACAATTTGCGGAATTCACCGTTTGAAAAAATGGACTTATAAATGTCACCCAACTTTGATGGCAGAGCCAAGTTTTCGAAAACATGTTGAACCAATGGAAAAACGTAGGTGGCAGCATTTATTTGACCCACCAATTGAGAAGTTGCATGATCCAATTCAGTCAACACATGTTTTTCGTTCAATTCCTTGACAGGATCGCTAAGAGTTCCCATATTAAATATACTATCACTCAAACCCACATAGTTGATAAGACGCAAACCGTAACCCGGATTTTCGCTCGTGAATGTCTTTTCTATTTCGATACCAACTCTTTCTCTACTGATTTTGTGAATCAAGGTATTTTTCAATTCATTTGTTTTCATGGCCAGTAACGTTTCGTCCTCGATCTCATAGTCCAATCTACTTGCAAACCTGATAAGTCTCAAGGCACGCAATGGATCATCCAAGAACGTTTGCATTGGCTGTAATGGAGTTCTCAACACTCCGTTTTTCAAGTCTTCCATTCCTCTGCCAGTGAAGTCTTCAATCTTTCCTTCGTTCAAATTGTAGAACAATGCATTCAAAGTAGCATCACGACGGAGAGCATCCTCTTCTGCTGTTCCATACTTCACAATAGGCACTCTACTTTCACTGGTATACTCTTCAGATCTAAGATTGACAAAATCAATGTCCAAACCGTAGATCTTGGTGGTACATGTTTCTAAATGCTTTGACTTCTCGGGGTTTTTCTTGATCGTGTGAATGGCCCTCAACTGTAACGATTTGTCTTTCTGTTCCAAGTATTTGTACAATCTGGACGCAAAATCTTCACCGGATAAATGGTTGATGGCGATATCAATGTCGTTACTTTCGATTCCCAAAAGCTTGTCCCTGACCCAGCCGCCGGTGATTCTTAACACCAATGCCTCTTCGGGTGTATGTGACTGGTTATAATGATTACAGAACTCCACCAATAGGTTGGAGATGTTGTTCTCTGTGTCATTGAGTGATATGGAGTTGTGAACTGGTCTTTTCATGATTGGATGCTTGTAACCAGCTAGGGAGCTGTAGTATGAATGTCGGGATTTGACGATAGGATTAAAAGTTTTAACGAGTCTACTGAACATGTAGATCAGCCATTGATTCGGTTAGTTATGGTGATGAGTCAAAAAGGTAAAAAAGAATGAGCGGTACGGGAATCGAACCCGTGACACCTGCTTGGAAGGCAGATATGTTAACCACTACACCAACCGCCCGGTGAGTTGAAAAATAAGTTTTTGTGCTATACTAGAGGTGTGAAATAGATGATACAAAGTCTTCTAAACTGGCTTAAATTGACCAAAATACACCTCCTCGTTATGTCTTGGTTCATAGTAAATATACAGAAGTAAAAAAATTAAAAAAATATTGGTCTTTTTGGTGGAAAAACTTACTGTTCCCGTTTATGGGGAACGCGACGAAGAAGTCAAGCGTCGGGACAGTCTATGACGCCCCTGACCGCTCTTAACCTTCTTCTTTGGAGTTCTATCTAGTACTTTCTCCTAACACATTTCTCTAGGACTTTTGTTGGGTTCAATGTTTACATTTTGGGGGTTTTAGTGTCCCTGAATATACATTTAGATAAAATAAGAGCGTCACCAGTATCGTCGGCATCACAGCAATTGCAGGTATGGTGGGGTTGCTGTTTGAGTAATGTGCTCATTGCAGTACTGGATTGGTGCTTCACAGAGCACTGTATTTCTTGGTTCCCTAAGTGTACTACCAGACCAGGAAACGTGTAGGAAACTGCCCGATGGGTCCCATTTTTCGTCATTTGATCTCTACAGATTTATTCTAGCGACCCGTTAACCTGGTTTACCTCTTCTAAAGTCCAGCCAGGGAAGTGGTACGCGGCAATTAGACATTATGGCACGATTTCAATGTGGCACCTTGTCACTATCTGGATCTCAGCACTCATATAAATGTCTCTTTATAAATAAAGCTTACAACGGATTCCGAATGCTACCGGGATTCTCTTTGTAAACCTTTATTTATCGTACTTCTCCTTTGTGGACATTCGCTTGCGATTTGCAACTTCTGTTTGTAAACTTTCCTCTGCGCACTTGCAATTTGCACCCATTATTTCCCAAACACAAAAGTATAAATGGGCGTGAATAGCATCTTGAATCGCTGTTCAGCAGTTTCAATAAGTTGAAAAAGGAACCCATTTGTGATACTCAGAGTTACAATGAAAACAAGAAGAAATATATTTGACGACTACGCCTCGAATTTGTCAACAGCACAATATCAATTCTTGCAAGTATTAGCCATTTAAATTTGCAAAATTGACGTTTGCCTAATTTACTAGCTTAGTTTTATCTCTTTTGTGCAGATTATTGCCTTGCTATGGTTTTGCTTTAGAAAATGCATACAAATAATCTGAAAGTTGGGCTTTTAATATTGAGTTTCACGGACATTTCAGAGTGGTAAACGACAAAGGCCACTGTCAAATTACCATCTTTTCTGACATGATATTTTAATGAACACTCGACGATGAAAGCTCGAATTCATTCTGTTTGTGCATCTATTTATTATTTTTATATTATGTAACCAATGCCAATATTTGCTATTTAAAATTCGACTTATTGTAGAAGGTTACCCCAATCCCATTGGTACTTTTATATTAGATTTTTATACGCAAAAAGACACAACAATTGAACATATTTAGGCTAGCTAGATAGGCCAGAGTTTCTATAATCGAACTAGCTCTCCACCTTGATTCTTTTGAGACTAACATCTACCTTAACCACATTCTTTCTCTTCAACAGCTTCTCTACCTTAACTTTCTCCTCCACCTTTACCTCTGAAATGTTTGTTCCGTTATTCAAGTCTCCCAAATCTGCAGTGAATAGCACAGATTGTGCCCAACCAGCATATTTTCCGAAAATCTCTCTAAAATGCTCTCTGATTGCACTATAAACCACCTTATTCATTGTCTTCATATCCTTCTTTCCCTTGAACTTATAGTCACGGATGGCAATTTGATACACATGGGTGTCCACAGGAACCACATCGTGTTTATCCAATGCCATCAAACAGATACAATCGGCCACCTTAGGACCCACTCCACTCAATTGTAAAAGAAACTCGTGTGCTGTTTCGTAGTCCTTTTCTCTCATTTCATTTAACTTATCCACACTCAATTCTGGGTCATTCCCCGTCAATTTACATGCTGTCTGATAGATATACTTTGCTCTGTACCCAAAGCCAAGTTCTCTCAATTTGGATTCCACATCTGGCTGTGCCAATTTCTCTGCCAGAGGAAAGGCATAATACGGGACACATTCGTATTCACTGATATATTCTCCGAACTCTACACAGAGATTATCACACATTTTGGAGATTCTTTTGACATTATTATTTGACGAACAGATGAAGGAGATGAGTGTTTCCCACGGATCTTGGTGAAGAATACGAATTCCCTTGAACGATTCGAAAGGTGAGTTTAGAGTCAGTTTCTGGTACTTTGAGTGTTGTAATTTCCAGTGATCGTATAATTCCTGGAGACTTAAGCCTAATGAGAAGTAGTCTTGAATAAACTTGAAGGTATCGTCTGAGTCAGTAGACGATACTTTTTTGGTTTCCAGCATAACTTGGGAGTAGTGAATAAACTCGTGATCTTGCTTGAGAAGAACCACACGGTCTGAAGTAGAAAAAGACCAAACGTTATTGATGTTCTTCCAACGAAAAGTCTGACCGCAGCGAAGTACTTTGGAGAGGCAAAGTTCGGACTCTTTGATTGGAAATTTGCTCCAGGACATTGTGAGAAGATTTTTTGTGACTTAGAGTGATTGGTGGTGGCAATACACGTGTTGTTTGAGCAAAAAAGACTGTGTAGCGAGTACGAAGTGAATAAGTGATAAGACAGAAAACGATCTGACGCGTTAGGCAAAGTAATGAAGTGCATCGCATGCTGACGTAATCTGTGGGGTTTGTCCGAGTTGGGAATAATTGGGAAAGAAATATAAAGAGAAAATAAAGAGACAGTTTATTGGTAGAAAAGTATTTCTAGTTCGTTGCTAGTGTTTCGTTAAACAGTATTGGCAAAAAGGATTCATTGCTTGGTTAAATTTATCTGGCAAAAAGAATTTACTCCATATAAGTTATTATATGTTTGACAATTGTATGTTTTACTATTTTGGCATCAAATATTATTCACCAAAATAGTTGATTATTCCTTTCATTTACATTTATTAGTATGGCATAGAGTTGGCTTTTGTCTAGTCCAAATTGTTGAAAACACAACAGGAGTCGAATTTACCAAACCATTAATTTTATCACTCTTACACTCTAAATCAAAAACTTACTTTGAGTTTCCCATTAATTCTGTTCACAATGTCAGATTGTGAAGCTTATACATTTTCATAATACAACTTGTTCATTTATTGCTCGCTTCTAACTGCTCGCTATTATACACTAGTCACTTTTCTCCTTCTCCTCCCTGTCATCTTTTTGTTCCTCCTCTTCTTCGTCTAGTTCGTCTTCAGCCAAAAGAGTCTTTGGTTTCCACACTTCGAACAACCTGTCTTCACCCACAGTAGCATATAAATTCTTGATTTTAGGATGAATATCTAAATCGTTGATTCTGTTGGTATGACCAGCATGGATGAATTTCAAACAAGGATCAACCCTGGAAGAAGTCTTTCTTTTGGCGCCCTCGAATTCTCCACTTGGATACAAGAACTCTTCATCCAAATTGGACAAATCCCAGCTTATCACTCTCTTGTCCAAACCCCACGACACCAATGAGTTGGGGTCGTTGGTGGCATCCCATTTTACACCAAGAACGGTGTCTTGGTGGCCAAAAAGTCGACGTATAGGAGTCTTGGCATTTCTGAGATCATACAAATTGACGGTGTTATCCTTTCCTGAGGTCACGTACAAGGTTTCCACATCGGGGTGAAAAGCTATGGCATTTTGAATATGTGTGTTTTCCACTTCGATGACTGGCTCCCCAGCAACTCTAATATCATGGAACTTGGTGGTCAAGTCATCGGAAACCGACCCAAAGATATCCTTGGATACGCTGTTGATGGAAATATCGTTCACCCCAGCCTTATGAGTCTTGAACAAATGGATTGGGGTCGATGGCTTCAGAGTATTCCACAAAGCAATCTGGGAATCCTTGGATGCAGAGAGGAATGCTTCGTTACTGATCCACTCTAATCCATAACCTTCTTGCTTGTGATAATTATACTCATAAATATCATTATTCACCAAGTTATACGAGTGGATAATACCATTATTGTTGAAGGTAAGTGCCTTATCTCCATCTGGAGAAAGTCTCAATCTGTTGATTTCACTTGGTTGTTTCCATTTCGACAAGATTCTGAAATTGGACGTTTCGATATTGGAAAGTGGAATAGGAATACTCAGGGCATTTGGTAACGCTTCACCAAAGTCTGGCGCCAAAGTACTGGGCAAGTCAATCGAGCCCAATTTCAAGTAGTTATACTCGTTTGTGTTGGTTCCGATCAAATACTTGACATTGATCAGGTTTTTGTTTTCAGAAAAGGCGTAGTTGGGCAACCATTGTACCACAAGTGATGGATATTCAAGAGCGTTGGTGTGGATGGTATCGTAAAGAAGAGGCACTGTTTTTTTCCAGATTTTGAATTCTTCATTTGCAATCTTCTCGTACTGCTGCACGTCCTCCACCACTTCTCTTTCTGCCGATTCGTATTCGTGTGTCATTATCTACCAGAAGTCTGTGAAACTTGTGTTTTATTATGTATGTATGTAAATGAGATAGTGCTACTGTGCTGTGGTCTATGGTTTACGCGCGGAGCGCGTAAAACCTGTCCCGGCTCCAGAGGAGGCCAACCCAGGGTAGATTTTAGATAACTCCATTAATATCCACTTCATCTTCTTCTGGTTCATCAAAGAACCTGTTGAATGTAGCCACGGTTCCGTATATCAAAACCCCACCAATAATCGTAAGAATAGAGGCGGTTTTGGTGAGGATCTTGGAATGATGTAAAAGTATGGGCAATGCCAATCCTGACAACAAAAGAAAGGCAGAAACAAAGAGCCCGACTTCTTGTAAGACTCCGGTGGCCGAAGGGTTGGAAGGATCGAAATTGAAGTCGTAATCCGAAGAATTGGCCAAAGCTCCAGTGATGGCAATTGGCAAATGAGCAACGGCAAATATGAGACCAATGATGATAGGGAACCAATTGCCGTAGATTCCCGCAAGAATCACAAGGAGGAAGCCCATCAGAAGGATCGCAGAGAGCCCGATGATCTTGTTCAACGGGTTTGTCTTGAAACTGGTAGTGTTCATAATTAGGTAATAATGCTGTGTTCGCACTTCCAATTGGTACTATTGATCATTTACCGATTTGTTAGATATCTATCTATTTATCACTGCATTTATCATTTTTCCATATACAACCACTGTTTTTAAAGAAATCATAGGCACCGGTCATGTATTCGGAGCTTCTTACCCCACAAATCAGTACTCCCAAGTCATTTAAGTCTCTTACTTCTCCTCCAGGCTATGGCACTGAACATTCCAAGATCAAAGCTTCTCGTCCATCCAAGCAAGATGATGACCAAGTTTCACTTTTAAAAGCAAAAAGAGCATGGGAATTGGCCATTGCACCCGCAAAGTCGCTTCCTATGACTTTAATCATGAGTTATATGACAGGTAACTCGCTCCAGATCATTCCTATGACCATGGCATTTATGCTTGTTTGGAACCCAATCAAGGCCATTTTCACAGAAACATCCCCTCAATTCAAGAACTTGGAGACTAAGGATAATGGGGCCAATATGTTACAAGCAAAAGCGGTTTTTGTGGTGTGTCAATTGCTCAATATGGCGGTGGGAATATACAAATTGTCCAATATGGGCTTGATACCGAATAGAGAGGCCGATTGGTTGGCATGGAAAGAGGTGGTTGAGTTTAAGGAGAAGTTGTTCTTCTAATTCTATGTACATATGATTGATAAAATTATATAATATAAAGGTAGTTTGAGAAGTAGGTATTTTGGGGACCTTTTGTTTAGTAGATGGATTTAGCTAATTTTCATTGTCTAAAGAATTGATACCATTTACTTGTTTATTTGGTCTTTCCTCTATTGATGATCTGTAATTGATCTGACAATTGATTTGACAAAAGAGAACTGATAAATTGATCTGACGAGTTTATTGATCTGACGAGTTTATTGCTTTACTACTCATTTGCTTCTTCCTTTTCCCCTACCTCTTCCGTCTCTTCTTTTTCATCTTTGTCTCCGGTTTGTTCTTTCTCTTCTTTTTCAGTGTCTTTATCACTTTCTTTCTTAGGCTTGACTCTCGAAACACCGTCGCCCTTGGCATTCTTCTCAAACAATTGCTGCAAATTGAATTTCTCCAACTTCAAGTAATCGTTCACCACACTCATTCCAATATTACTCTTGAAACACTCCACCATGATCAATTTGTCGTATTGCTTCAAATCCACTTGGTGGCCGTGGTCTCTGCCCACGCATTCTGCAATGGCCTTGATCATATCCTGTCTAGGAACAGCATTGAAGTTTCTCTTGGTGATTTGAATTGCAAACTTGTACGGTTTCTGGCCCTTTTCCTTGTGGAAATGTGGTGCCAACACCAATTTGGCCAACTTTCTCAACTCTTCAATAGTAGCACTCACAGAAAACGTCACTGGAGAAAGTTTCTGCGTGAATCTGGTAGTTTTTATATTGGAAACCAAGCTCTCGTTGCACAAGCGTTCCACCAAAATCTCGGGAACCACGGGTTTTCTGGTTTTGATGAAAACAAGACACTCACATCCCAATTCGATGGGCTTCAAAAGCTCTTTCTTGGACGTTTTGGCCTCTTTGAGATCTGCCAATTCTTTTTGGATCTGTTCCTCCACACTCAACTTTTTGTATTCCTCTTTTTCTTCGCCATCCTCGTTGTCTTCTGCATTGTCGATTTCCTCAATATCAAAGTATTCTTCAATCTTTTCACCCAAAAGGTTCATCAACTCCTTTCTGCATCCTTGCTCTCTTCCTCGGTTGCAAGTAGCGTAAATTCCTCGGGTGTTTGGATCAATGAATCCAGACACCTTTTGCTTCTTGCTCTTTCCGCCGCCACCGCTGCCGTTTGCCCGTTTTCCCATAGTGTACGTATATATGAGATGCGATATACGAGATGCGATATGCAATATGCGGCATCTCTATATAGAGTGCGTATTGAGATAATAGTGCACATATTTGAAATATCATATACACTAGCTGAAAACTCCCAATTTATGGAGACAACATGTCTTTAAGTTTGCTTCCTGTGGACATACTTGTTTCCATCATCACGTACGGAGAGTTGGATGTTGAAGATGTGGTCAATTGGGCTCGCACAGACAGCCAATGGAGACGAGTGTTGATGGATGATTCCATCTGGAAATGTGTCTTTCAGCAACACTTTGGGAGAATAATTGATCTGTACGAGTTGGATTTCTACTTGGAAGGCTCGTACTACGAGAAATCGATGCAGTTTCGGTACAAAATGAGCGAATTGGTGGAAGACGTGGAGAAAACAACCATCCATTCCAATAAAGAAATGAGTGACTTTTTGGATATTTACTGGGACAGAGAGTACTTGGTTGCTGCAATTGTGCTATACGAAAAGAAAGAGCGTGAGTTTTTGAACGGATCCACTGAAAATTTACATCTATTGTTTGTCATAAAAACGTTGATAGTTAGACACAATTACGCAATTGCCATTAAGTGGTTCAGAAGTACGTACTCTCATCCAGACGATTATGACTACGATTATGAGCAGTTCTGGTTCAAAATCGCCCATTTCGGAAGAGATTTCCACAAACACGTCGATTCCAGGCGTAAAGCATTCGCCAGAATAAAAAGGTACTTCCACAGTAATGTCACTGAAAGCTTTTTGGACAACCAGGAAGTAGAAGGAGTTGTGTTGGAGGGATCTACAATCAAATTTGAGCACGAAGACGCATTCAGGTATTTCTTCAGAATTTGTATGCTCTCAGTAAGAGCTGGACTTCCATTCTTTATGTCACAAGCCATAAATCCACCTCATATACAATCAAAAGAACAAAGTCACAATATCCTTAGTGTCTACTCTGGAGTAGAACATGGATCTGCATTCGTACTATACTGCATTATGGTGAAGATATTTAGAGAGGAGTTGGGAGATTATAATATTCAAATCGGTGACTCTGAGCCTGTTCCTTTCAAGGTAGATATAACTCCACAGTTTATGCGTATTCACAATTATTACCTTGGATTGGAGCCTTTTGGTCCTAATAGACTTCCGTGTGAATCATTGATCTTTTCTAGTGATGCCTATAGAAGAGCATTGGCAATGTCCTTGAACGTCAGCATAGATAATTCCCAGAGGATGCAGCTATATTTTAAACCTGTAAAATTCGCTTTTTTGGTGGAATATTACAAAGTCAATGTTACTTCTGGTAAATTGGGAGGTAAAACAACAAGGGATGTTTCTTACGTTGATGTTAGAACCGAAGACGAAATGGAATTTATCAAGAACTTGATTATTTTCCTAGGTATAAAAAATATCTCACCACATTCTGCCCATTTTCAAAGTAAGGAGTTAATACGTTCTTTGGATCGACTCAATAACTCCATCCATATACCCAATATATTGGCAGCTTTTACAGGTCGGGATTCTGAAATTTTGATTGATACTTTGGTACTCTCGGACATAAAGTATGTTGGTGCTAAAGATGATCCAAACGGAAGATTTACCACAGGAAGCTTTGTTTACCATGAACCTAAGCATGATATAGGAATTTATCTTTCTTCCAAACTAGAGGAATATGCGGTTTTTCTTAGATTTGAATTAAGATCGGATGATGTTGTGTCCACGGAGGCTTTGGTGGAACACACAAGGCCTGACTCTGAAAGGTGGCACATTTATTCCACAATTGGGTTCGATGTTTTGGGGTTGTTTTTCGAGCGAGTGGAGGGAGACCGCTTGATTCCATATGATGCAACTACAATGAACGTTTGAGAGCAGACGAGGTTATGGACTAGCTGATTCTGAATGGACAAAATAGCAGGCAATATAGCAGGCAAATAATGGACACCCTACACACAAAATATAAAACTAATGCAGAATCTCCATAAACCTAATAAATCAAATAATCAAGAAATGAACATAAATAAAACTAATAAATTAACGAATTAGTAAATCAATAAAGTAGTGTTGGTCAATATGGTGGATTCAGTGTACTAGTAAATGTATATTATACAGTTCTTATGTAATCTGGTCGCTATAAAAGCAAAAGGTGATCAGATCAGTTGTAATGTTCAGAAGATATAAGCTTGAAGTTCACTAGTAGTTGCCTGGTAGCGATTGTGCTTTTAAGAAGTATCAATTAGCCAATATCACAGGTGTGAACTCTAGTTATTTGTTCTTGGTCACATATTTCCCTGGAGACTCCAACGCTTTTATACTAATCCGATCGGGAGTGGAAATTGCGGTAATCACCAAAGTGATCAATTCTGGCTTCGTCACGATTTCCGGTTCACAATGTTTCCAATATGAATGATTGATATTATTAAGTTGATTGTCTGATTCTCTCAATAATTTACCATGCCCATGTCCAAAAGGGATTCACATACCAATAACCCAATAAACCAATCAATTCTTCAAAGAAAACAATCAAATAATTAATATTCCTTTGCAATTGGTCTAATGAGCTCTCAATTGAAAATACCTAAAAATCAAATGAATCCAATAATTAATTAGCATCATGTTCTCGTTAATTTTATCTTAATCATCTCGAATTACTCAGAATTGAACTTACTTAGATCCATTATGTATAACTACTCTAATGGGCTCTGAATATTCAATCTTCATTTTTACATTAATTGCAGTAAAACCCGAATTTATAGAATTTCGCAATCTTTTCCTATACAACTAGAGAGCACTATCTTGCTTTTATTACCCATTTCCATTACCCATTCCACCCCAAATTTATCTATACATACTACCCAGCCATACTCCCTCTGTCCACCCCCTCTATCCACCCGCGCTACCCACACATCCCCCGAAACCCTCTCTTCTGTCCCTCTCTATTGCTCTCGCTACCCCATGATCTTGTCCCTCACACTAATCATTTTTTCTCCCTATATACGCAGTAATCAATCAGCCATAAAACGCACAATCATGATTAGACACTCCTTGAGGCAGTTTAGGCGTTCCAATTTCCGTCAGTGTCGTTGGGCACTGTCGGTGATCGGGATAGATCTCGGAACAACAAATTCGGCCGTTGCCATAGTCGAAGCCAATGAAGCCAAAATCCTTGAGAACGAAGAGGGCCAAAGAACAACTCCATCTGTGGTGGCATTTAGTAAAGACGGAACTACTGAAAAGACGTTGGTGGGGCTTGCAGCAAAGAGACAAGCCGTTATCAATCCTCAAAATACGTTTTTTGCCACCAAAAGATTGATTGGGAGGAAGTACCTGGACGAAGAGATCCAAAGGGATTTGAACCATATTCCTTATACAATTGTTCCCCATAGTAATGGTGATGCTTGGTTGTCCACAAGCTACGGAAAAACCGTTTCTCCCAGTGAAATCGGTGGTTTGATCATCCAGAAAATGAAGGAAATTGCAGAAAGCAATTTGAATAAAGATCAATTGCCCGTAAAACATGCAGTGGTGACCGTTCCCGCTTACTTTAACGATTCCCAACGTCAGGCCACTAAAAATGCCGGGAAATTGGTGGGATTGGATGTGCTCAGAGTAGTCAATGAACCCACGGCTGCGGCATTGGCATATGGAATAGACAAAAAGCAGAAAGATGGAGTTGTGGCAGTTTTTGATTTGGGTGGAGGAACCTTTGATATATCGATCTTGGACATTGAAGACGGGGTTTTTGAAGTTAGAGCCACAAATGGTAATACCCATCTTGGAGGTGAAGATTTCGATATATTGTTATTAAATTACATATTGGATACCTTCAAAAAAGAAAGTGGATTGGACATACTGAGTGATCGGTTGGCAGTCCAGAGAATCCGTGAGGCTGCTGAAAAGTGCAAGATCGAACTATCTCACGTCAAAGAAACAGAAATAAACATTCCCTTCATAACGAGTGATAGACACATAAAGATAAAACTTACAGAGGATGAATTAGACGAAATGTCGCTCCATTTAATTAACAAGACAATTGATCCTGTCAAAAGATGTATCAGAGATGCCGATTTAAAAATTAAAGACATAGATGAAGTTTTGTTGGTTGGAGGAATGACCAGAATGCCAAAGATTAGAAAGGTGGTTGAGGAATTGTTCCAGAAAAAGCCGAGTACCGCTGTGAATCCCGACGAGGCTGTTGCATTGGGTGCCGCAATTCAAGGTGCGGTTTTATCCGGTCAAATCAAGAACGTGGTGTTACTTGATGTAACTCCATTATCTTTGGGTATAGAAACATACGGAGGTATTTTCAGTCCATTAATACCCAGAAATTCCCCTGTTCCAATTAAAAAAGAACAAGTATTTTCCACCGCAGTGGATGGACAAACAGGAGTGGAAGTAAGAGTGTTCCAGGGAGAAAGATCTCTCGTCAAAGATAACAAATTGATTGGAAACTTTAAATTGTCAAATATCCCCATTGGACCAAAAGGTACTCCTCAAATTGGAGTGACATTCGAAATCGATGCTGATGGAATTATTAATGTTTCTGCTACAGATAAAACCCCATACCCTAAAGATCTGGAAAATTACGGCAAAGAAAACTCTGTTTCTATCCAGGTTTCTGGAGAAACGGGCTTGAGTGAAGCGGAAATTAAAAAGATCCTTGATGAAAGTGCAGCAAACAAGGAAAGTGATGCAGAAATCAGAAAATTCTATGAGCATGCTTCCAGAGCAGAAATCATTTGTACTGATACAGAGAATGCCATTCTTCAATTCGGAGAATTAATGGAAGAGACGGAAAAGGAAAGCATTGCAGGACACCTTGAAAGAATTAGAAAAAAGATTGCAGATATTCAGGAAAACAGAGAGTTTCACAGTCCGGATGTGTTGAATAATGAGCTTAATGCAATGCAGCAAGAATGTTTACAGTACATTCAAAAGGTGGCAATGAAGCAAAGAGATGAGCAAAAGTAAATCCACCCATATTAACGTATCAACGAAACAAGCAAGATGATCACACACATGACACTACAATTACAATAAGTATATTTACTATTATAATTTCATGTTATTCATTTCCGACAATGAAAAGTATGAAGATCGATAGTTTCGTGACGTTTTCTCGGTCGTTGGTGAGCGGTACGTTCATGTTAAATATTTATTACAATGGTTAACACTGTTGAACTGTATATACACTTAAATAGAATCATATCCTTAAGCCATACACTTTAATATATCACCGGAGGTGATATATCACTGAATAAAATATTCTACGGGTAGTATTTTGTCGTTTATTGATCATCTAGAGTGGTTTTATCAATGAGGTCAAGCATATGAGTCAACATATGATTATTCATCGGTTTCCATTCTATCTTCTTGTTCTGCAGGTTCTTCTGCTGGCTCGTCATCGTCGTCTCTATTTCTTGCGTTTGAAACAGAGTCCAACTTGTCCAACCATTGCTGTACGTCTTCGTCATCATATATCGTGAAGTCTGTATCCTTACCCACCACACTAACCGAAGTGTTTTTAAAGGTCAATTCTACGTCCTGGGACAAAGTATCTCTCAAAGCATTCAATCCATGGACGATCAATTCCTCCACGGTTTGCGTTTCTCTAATAGTATCCAAGTTTCTTTCCAAGTAGGTTCTGGCAGCTTGTGATCTGGCACCAATGGACGCACCAAAGTACTCCAACACCGATCCTGATGGCTGGAATTCGTACAAATGGGCACCGGTTTCGTCGTATCCGGAAATCAACAAACCCACCCCGTATGGTCTGGAACCGTAAGATTGTGTGTTTTGTTGTGCTTTGTCTGCAATTGACAAAACTGCCTTGGAAGTCAGCAATGGTCTATTAAATATCATTTTGGAGCTCATGGCTTGTTTTCTCAAGTAATTCGACAAAACTCTTGCATCTGGAGCCAATCCGGCCAAGGCAATTCCCATATGATCGTCTACTTTGATGATTTTCTTCTGATATGATCCCAATTCTTCAGCGTTTCTCTTCAACGCAACCAACACCACATGAGTCTTGGACACAAGCCCAACAGCTGCACTTCCTTGTTTAATGGCCTCCAACGCGTACTCCACCTGGAACAACCGTCCGGTAGGAGAATACGTCACGGAATCGTTGTCGTAGTTGTTTCTGAACATGGTAGTAGTTAGTTGTTGCCACCGGTGGATAGATATGTGTGCGCGCCCAAAGTTGGGGCCTAGTGAGAAATGGTGAAGTTAGTGAGGGCAACGAGTGAAGCGAGTGAAATGAGTGGAACGAGTAATTCGAGAATAATAAGTGGGAAGTAGGGGAGTTTTTGTGGGAAATGTGTTTAGAGTGGTGGTGTGGGTAATATTGGAGAGTTTGGGGAAAATTGGGGGAGAATTGGGGAAGTGTACTCGATCCGTATTGTTTCTCTCTTAGTGTACAATGAGAAAAGCACTGAGTGAGATGAACTGAGTGAATTGAGTGAATTGAGAGTATCAATTGATTAGAAAGGATGAGAGTGGTATGTCTCGATTTATATGGCTCTACTGGTTATATAATTGAGTGGTCAGATATGTAAGATTTAAGAAATGGTCTTGTCTATTACTAGTGATAAAATGAGTATACCTAGTGCCAGAACTTTTTGCCAGGTTTATTTAAGCATGGAAATTTAATTAGATAGATGATTCGGCTTAAACTTTTCCTCCATATCGTACAACAGGCTAGACTAACAGCTTCTTGTGTCAATTACTCCATTTCTCACTTTGTATATCATTTTCTTGCAGGTGTCTCTCTCTAGATTTCCTGCGTTAATGTTTACCAATCCAATATATTACGTTATGTATATTATGGTATATTATGGTATATTATGGTGTATTATAATATGTTGTGTTATGTTTTGTTATTTTGTATTATTTTGTATTATTCATCTTCTCTACTTATCTATCTATTCATTTCGATAATTATAATCCCAACTGGTCTCTCACATACTGATCACTCATCAAATCCACAAACAGCTCCCCGGCCTTGTGTCTCACAACATCAAGCCTTTCTTTCAAAAAACCCTTGAGGTTAGTACTATAAACTGGGTCACTGGTTTCAAGTAAATGTTCGTATCTCAATTTTTCACCATTGGGTTTGATATCTGGATCCAAGTATGAGTAATCATCTATATCTTCGTAAACAAAATCTTGCTTATAAGCATCACAAATTCCTTGGTCGGATTCATTGACTTCTTCCAAGAAAAACAAAGTCTTTTTAACAGTATCGAGAAGTTCCGAAGTTAGAGGGATAGAAGAAATAACAGCAAATGATGTGAGGTTTATCAATGCCATGAGATTGATCTTTTTATTTCTGGGATTACCGTTATTGCTGAATAACCGTAACCACAATGCAATAAATTCTTTAGCATCCACATTGAGGTGTTGGAGAATTTTAAAGAATATTTCAGGAGCCGTTGTACATCTGGAAAGTACTAAAAATACCTTGTTGATTTGTGACATGGCTTGTCTATCATTAGAACAATAATCAACCATGGCCTTAAGCAATCCACTATTAATCATGCTCTCTATGAATGCTTCCTTGGAAGACAATCTAAGCAATAAAATATCCATCATTGCAATAAATATATTGAAGGAATCATCTCTCATAGTTGGTAAATATGTAGAGAGAATTCTGAAAATCTGGACTGTAACCGGAGATTCAAAAAATGCCTGATCATATAAGGAGTAACTTCTAACAATCGATAAAAGGGTTGGTAAGATCTCAGTAGAATTTTCTAATCCGTAAGGAATTAATTCGTAAAGTCTAGAAAAGGACTCGTTTGCTTGACCTTGGTTAAATTGCATGAGAGCCAACCATAAGTCATATCCATCTTCAGACAATAATGAATAGTCAGCAGAATTCGGGGAGCAACAGTTTTCGATCACTGGCACTATAAATGATTGTGTTTCATTGGAGTTTTCATTCAATGAAATAACCAAACTCTTGAGGAGCCTCAACAAGGAATTTCTCAAAATTGATTCATTTTGAGTAGATGTATTGGCAGATTCCCAGTATCCAGGAATGGCATGTAATATTTCAAACAAGATTTCCTTACTAATTAAAGGATTGTTTCTCTCAAGAATCACGGATATGGTATCGAAAATATATAATTTGGATTCCACCAAACTCATTTGATTCAATGCATTGATGACATATTTGATAGTGTCATTTAAAAAGGGTTTGAAATCAATTTTGACAAAGTCCCAATCATTAATAATGACTCTAAAAGTTTGAATTGCTGAAATTCTCACAATTTTATCATTGGAAGTAGTAAGGAAATGATTCAATAATTTATATATTTCAATCTTGTTTTGATTAGAACATTGAATAGGAACCCATTCGTTCAATATCAAACAAATTCTTCTTTGAATGATTTTATTACTCACATTATAACCTTGTGGTATGAATATTTCTGTCAAGAGTTGATCGAAATTCACTTGATCTGCGATGGAATGACTGGATAATTGGAATGTAGCGAATATGGAATCTCTTACAAGAATTTCTTCTGAAATAGTGGAAGAGTTGTCTGGGAATTGCAGGGTTATAGAATTAGACATCTTTTGCAAAACAAAATCACCCAATTCTTCCTTAAAGAATTTAATTAAATCCTGATACAAATTTTCGGCACAGGCTCTAATTTGATATTCCCAATTTGCAGACAACTCTTCATTGAACCATTCTTCCGGCTCAATTACCCAACTTTCCAAATCTGAGGGCTTGAGTTTGAGATACCAGGTAATGATCAAATCACACAAATTTTTGAGTAAATCCACGGAGAAGTATTGTTTCAAATCGGCCACTGCTTTATCTATCATTTCTTTATTATTTCTTTGTTTTAAGCTTATGGACCCTTTTTTGAAGAGGTAGGTAATAATTCTTTTTAAGATCAAGAATCCCTTCAATGCCAAAACCTCCCAAAAATCGTTTTCCTCGGTACTGTTGTAAATGTCATCTGCCTTGTGTTCTAACAACGAGATGTATGTTGTCAAAATCTTTTTTGAACAAGGCAAAAGTGCAAAATTGGTAGGATTGGAATTAAGGAGATCCAAGTATAATTTACTGTAGCACTTTACGTATCTCTCGATCAAATCTGAAGAGTATTTATCGTGCTTTATGATCAATAATTGCATATGATCCACGGAAATATTCAAAAACTCTGCAATTTCTGGCCCGTTATAGTCATCGAATATTTCTGGCAATACTCTCCTCAAATTCTTCAAGCACAGGTAGCATACTTCCATTAAACTCAAATCGAGTGTGCTTGTCCATTCTTCAAAAGTTTTCAAATAAAGATTGAATAATATTGGGATCAATTGTGCTGCTTTTTGATGCATGGCTCCTCTGCTCTTTCCGATTCTCACCAGGGAAATTGTTTTGACGATCCTGTTGAGGATAATAAGTATATTATTGGTGGAGACTAGATCGTTGGTCATGATAAACCCAGTCAAACTGTGAGTCAAGTCTTCAAATAAATTCGGCCATTCGGTGGGGAAGTCGAATCTGGAGATTTTGGATATGGCATGGGCATTTTGCACCATCAACTGATTATTCTTTTCATTAATGAGCTTGAACACATTCGCTTTGATCTGCTCCTTTTCGTCCTTACCGATGGCATTTTGCCGAGACGAACGCCAGTACTTGTCAATTCCGTTCTTAAAACAAATAATAGCAAGCCATCTGACTGGCAATGGTACGGTTTCAGTAAGATAAACCTGTTGAAGAAGATAGTGGTATCCAGGCACGATTTCCCATGCTTTGAGCTGAGTTTCTGCTTCTTGTTGTTTTGGAGTTCTCTCGTGTGCTGCAGCAAGAGTTAGGACGCTGAATATGTTATGGTAAGAAAGATCCATGGTAGTTGGAGAAACCAAGGTAGTACCCTTCAGTATGGAGATCTAATGAGGTGCACTATAACTGTACCAGACGTACGATGGTCGTGCGATGAGCGCGGCTGTACGGGCCAGAGAATGGTACTCAAGTTAAAGGTAGGATCCTTGGAAATGGACATATAGGTGATGTAGGTGAAAACAAAGAAAACGGCAATATAGATTGAATCGGTAAATCGGTGAAAATAGAGAACGGAGAGAACATACAGGGGAATTTTCAATACTTATTGAAGAAATACTGTGCCTTTTGAAGTTATATGGTAAAGGTGATTGACTGCGAATAAAAAGAAACAAAGTAAATACCAGGCCTTGTAAGAAAAACTGGAATTTACAATTATTACCAGAATAATTCAGTCATAAGTTCCTAATATTCATCTGATTAAAAATAAGGGACATGGATCACCTTGTTCGTAGCTCTCGATCAAAGTGGATTACCAAAGATTTGATGAAGAGAAACATATTTAATTTCGTGAACTTTTCGAAAGGGCTATAAGAAAAGTTTTCGTAGATAATATTTTACAGCTCAAACAGTTCCTTTCCATGTGAATAAACACCATACTGCGCTTCGAGGTACTATAAAATGAGGTGTTTCCTTGCGATTTATTAACATGAGACTCGTTTGTTTCCTACACACTCAGTATAGTTAGGGTAATTATTGTTATCTCCCAAGAGGATTGGCATACATATTTATACTTTGGAAATAGATTTTGTATTTATACTTTAGAGATACCCTTTTGGGTATCTCAATCTAGAACGTGCTAGATCTTTTGAGGCTAGGCAATCCGTAAAATCTTATTTGATGCTCTGGCCAGATGGATCGTATCTGTGCAGTGTCTTTTCCTATCACTTGCTGGTAATATTTCTAAAGAGCCTAGATCATGTGCTCTATATACGCAACCTAAGAATTCACATGGATGGGCTCTACAATATTCATCCGATAATCAATTGTAAATTTCCATTGGGCTATTATCATATATCCAGTCTATTAATCATACTAGTTTTACATACTACGATATTATTGAAACGAATCGCTCCTGTGAAGTTCTGAGACAAAAATAGGCAATTCCTACATCACCATCTCTTAGACTCATCTCCTTCTTCCCATTCCTTCTCCTTGTATCCCAACTCTTGCTTAACTTTCTTCAATGTTCCTTCATCTCCCATATTTTTCCCTATATTGTCACTAATTTTCACGGCATGGTTTCCTTTTACTTCCTTCAATTTGATCACAATATTCATTGGAGTGGACTTATCCCCTGACGTTGTCTTGAAGTCGTTTGTGAAGAAGGTACCAATACCAAAAGTGGCAATCAAACCGACACTGTCTGCTTTTTCTTTCAATTTCACACATTTTTCAATATTCAAAGAATCACTGAAACAAATAATCTTTGACTTTGGAGCATACCCTAATTTTTTATAATGCTGGGCAATTTTTTCCGCATATACTTCAGGACTTCCGGAATCCTGTCTCACTCCTGAATAGTAATCAGTGTAAGGCTTGTCAAATACTCTCAAATAAGAATCGGTGCCGAAAGTATCGGTCAATGCAAGTCCAGCATATTTGGAGTCAAATGTGTCAAGCCAATAGTCCATTGCCAACTTGTTTGCATTCGTATAGTCTTGGGTGATGGAAGCAATCCCCATATACCATTCATGAGCGACAGTACCGATAGGCTTCAAGTCATATTTCATGGCCAAGAATACGTTGGAAGTGCCTAGAAGAAGCGACGATTTGGGACTCCCGGACGCATATTCTTTCAATGCCTTTACTACTGTTTCTTGTGTCTCATAAGAACGTCTTCTTCTGGTTCCAAATTCACTGAATGGACAATCGTTATCAAATAATTGCTTGCACTTATCCTGAGCTAATTGGTATTGACCCTCATAGTTCCAGTTCGTATCCACAAATTTGAAGTATGCTTCGGAAATCAATGCAAGCAACGGAATTTCGTATAGTATAGTCTTATCCCAATCGCCAACCACTTCAATTTCAAAGTTCTCTGGGTCTTCTTCAACATACCGAATCTCTGCTGAAGGGTCCAATTTGAACGTTTTCAAATATTCCAAGTACCCAGATGGCAATTGAGGTAATGCTTTCTTAAGGTATGCAATTTCTTCCTCAGTGAATCGCAAATCGCCCAATAAAGTGATTTGTTGCTTTAACCATTCCAAGGCATTAGCATTAAGCTGGAGATCAGGAGTCCGGTTTTTGTATTTGTAAATGACATTAACATTCTGAAAGTGTCTGTGCACAGCAGCGTGCATAAACAACTTGTAAAGATCAGTATCTAGAAGGGAGGTGATGGTAGCAGTCATTGTGCTGGGTAGATAATGATAATTATACCTTAGTCAATATATATTGGGTCGTGCGGAGGTTGAAACTTACGTCATTAATATAATCAGCTAATAAAGATAAGATCGCTGAGTATTAAAGATGTTTAATATCGATAAAGGGGTAACAGTTAGACTTTGACTATCACTGTGTATAAAGCTATTGGGAAGTATAATATAGTTACTCATAAAAACTGGTTCCAAAAAGAAAAAATAATGACTCCTACGCGATTCGAACGCGTGCATCTTTACGATAGTAGAACTTGAGTCTACCGCCTTAACCGCTCGGCCAAAGAGCCATTTTATAATAAATAAATTTCCCATTGTATATCAGTCCTGTGATTCAGATCCACGTGAAACTTGTCACGAGACAAGTCACGGGACATATCGGGTGTTCCGGCTCATGAAGCTTCGGGAAGCAAGGGCCAATAGTACGAGAGTACCACATTCTGGTAGCCGATTCCCGACCAGTCACACAAAAAAACCACATGGTGAGAATGGTCAGGAAATTGTTACACTGAACAGCTCTCAAAGACTCATTTGGAACATTCCTAATCGGGATGCGACTTACAGATCGAGAGACACTCTCAGAGTGTTTATCCACCGATATAAATATGCTAATCCTTTCTGAGAGGATAACAATTATCTACTTCAATATACGTAGCCAGTATAGAGGCACACCCCTAGGAAATGTCCTATTATTTAATAATAATTAAAATTACTGTGGTGCTACACACTCTTACTGTACAAATAGTATTACCTGATATGGAAGTTGCCCCTGAATTCCCTTATTTCGACTTGCCAACCCTTTTACTACTTGGTAGCTGCAAGAACAAGGTCAAATGAACAATCTTAGCACGATCCTAAGCTTCTCTTAATTTTTTAGAAACACCGATAATTAGTTAATCAGGCTATAAATTGTAACTTTACATCGATGATTTCGCTGTAGCTAACGTGAAGAATATCGCCGAAATACACTTCAATTATAACCTTCTCAATAGGTTCTTTCAAGTGTTTCAAGAAGTTTTAAGATTTAAAAAAAGTAATATGAAAGGTAATTAGCGAAATGCGGAGTAGCGTACGAATGAACCATTCCTTGAGATAAACACGCATATATAGCCCGTTTTACATTCTGTACAATATATTTAGCCAAGTGGGGCTAGCACTAGAACAATTGAAAGACAATTCAAAGTTTAAAAAGTGGAGTGACATTTGTTGCTCTTTAAATTTAGTGATCAAAATCGCATACTTCAATTGCAAATACTTGTCGTCAAGCTCTTAAATGACAACACTTACTTACCATAGATCTGAGCTATCACTTCCCGATGTAATCATCGGAGAATTCAGTGGTGAATCGCCCGGGCCTGAGGAGGCCATCATTTACTGGGCTAGGGCTGATCCAGTGCCGGTTACTGTTCGAGACGGTGAATTTTCCTTCGAAAGATTTTCCAAGGGGTTGAAATCGAAAGCCAAAAAATGGTACGAGAAGTTGGAATCGGAACATACTTATGCTTCAACAAGAGAGGGACTTCAATCTCAGTTTTATAAGGAGTACATTGACTTTGAAAAATTCCTTGATCTTGAACGGTCACTTTACATTGACCAGCACTCAGATCCAGATGTCTATAAAGTTTTGTTCAAAATTAGAGTAGTTAAGGCTTATAGAGGTAAAACTGATGTTTATACCCGGGCATTGATAGCTAGCTTGACAGATGGAGCTCGAAAATGGGTCATTGAGAATATCTTAAATCCTCATGATACTGATTTGGTTGAAGTTAGTGAGACCATTGAAGCTTACCATCGGCTTCTAGGAATTCCCGTGGGACGGGATTATCTCCTTGCAGAGGAAGAGCTGGATTATGAAGCCTGGTAAGGCGGTTGATCAATCTTAATGAAAATATTTGAAATATGCTGGATTTATTCTCAAATCAACATCATAAAATTAAACAAATAAAATATCTGTTTGTGCTAACTTTTCTTCAATTCAATTCCTGGGGGCTATACTTTCCATACCCTGTTTATATATAATTAAGATAACTGAGTCTGTCCCTATGTGCTTTTGCTTTTCTTAACTTGTAGTTCTGATCGAGTGTGACAGTCCAACGGAGTTTGTGCTTATAAAAGTGAGTGATGATAAGTTTCCAAATTTAATTGTAGAGGTGTATTTTACTGCAAATTTAAGGTTTTCTAGAGACAAAGAGGCATGAAGTCGATTTGAAAATAAGAAGATTTTGAAATCATAAAAATTACGTAGTTTTCTTCCCGGTTAATTATCCATCAGGGACATTTTGCAATTTTTTAAAAATATGCTTGAATTACTTAAAATGGATAAAATGTTTTCGAAGACCTCAACTAAGTCAATAATTAAAGTACTAGTACGTTAATGCACTAAACGAGTCTGGTTTCTTGATTTCGTTTCCATGGATGAATTTGCACCCAAAGAGCTCACCATTAGGTAATCGTATATAATATCCAGTTTCGTTAAAAAGAAAATTTACTGTCAATTAAATCAAACAATTACACAGATAGCGTTTAATCTGTGGCTTAAGTCATTTAATTGTAGAATTATTCAATTGCTGAAAGAGTAAGTCCTGGTTATCCTGTTGAGATCATAGTGTGACTGTACTACAAATCTAACTCCCAAAATATGATTAATATCAATCGAAACTAACCAGCGAGCTTTCTCTCCAGCCAGGGGAAGCACCATTACATCGATATTAATTCAAATCACGGCTCTTTGCCGAACTATTCAAACGTCAAACTTATACCTAGATATTAGCCATGGATTACGTAATCTACACAGCTCATAGAATCAGAGACAGGAGAGGAACACCATAATTCACACAAAATAACACCTAAATGGTCATGAAAACAAACAGACCTACCTCTAACCACCCCACAAACACTATGTGCCACAACTAAAACCCATAACTCCTCTTGATCTTCCAATCCTCCACTACTCAAATACATCCATACCTGTATTTGCCAGTGCTCACATATACGCAGCGCATCCCAAATGGCTCCATTTCCTCATCCAGGACGTGCACCGCCCAAACTGAAAATTTTTCCTGCGAAAAAATTTTATATAAGGAATCGCGCGCCCATTAATTTTCACCACCAACATTCATCATGCCTTTCCAAAAGACCTTGAAGACCTCTTCCTACCACTCCCGTTTCCAAACTCCTTTCCGTAGAAGACAAGAAGGTAAGACCGACTACTACCAAAGAAAGAGATTGGTCACCCAACACAAGGCCAAGTACAACACTCCAAAGTACAGATTGGTTGTTAGAATCACCAACAGAGACATCATTGCTCAAATTGTTTCTTCCCAAATCACCGGTGATGTTGTTTTGACCGCTGCCTACTCCCACGAATTGCCAAAGTTCGGTATTGAACACGGTTTGACCAACTGGTCTGCTGCTTACGCTACCGGTTTGTTGGTTGCCAGAAGAGCCTTGAACAAGTTGGGCTTGGACGAAACCTACAAGGGTGTCGAAGAAGTTGAAGGTGAATTCGAATTGACCGAAGCTGTTGAAGATGCTCCAAGACCATTCAAGGTTTTCTTGGACATTGGTTTGCAAAGAACCACCACTGGTGCCAGAATCTTCGGTGTCTTGAAGGGTGCTTCTGACGGTGGTTTGTACGTTCCACATTCTCCAAACAGATTCCCAGGTTGGGACATCGAATCCGAAGAATTGGACGCTGAATTGTTGAGAAAGTACATCTTCGGTGGTCACGTTGCTGAATACATTGAAGAATTGATGGATGACGATGAAGAAAAGTACAAGACCTTGTTCAAGGGTTACATTGCTGACGAAATCGAAGCCGAAGACATTGAAGAAGTCTACACTGAAGCTCACGCCAAGATCAGAGAAGACCCAGTCTTCAAGCCAACTGAAAAGAAGTTCACCAAGGAACAATACGCTGCTGAATCCAAGAAGTACAGACAAGTTAAGTTGACCAAGGCTGAAAGAGATGCTAAGATCTCCAAGAAGATTGCTGAATTCCAAGCTGCTCAATAAGTGTGTTTGCGCTGAGTAACTAATATACAACTTCTAATCAAATAATGTAGTAAGTAATGGTAATATTATTGTTATTATCTTAATAAAAGGTGAGTCTATTTAATCAAGTTAACCCTACAAACTCAATATTCCTGCATAGTACTTTGTCATTAAGTCATTGACATATTCACTAATGATTCTTTTTAAAAGAAAATATTCAATTAACAAGCGATATTTATTCTATGAAGGAGGGAATGTAGTTACGCACACTGAACAGTATGTGACTTCTTAGAGAAAACTAGATCTACTCACTAAACCCCATAAGGTTAGTAGAAAAATATTTAAGGTGTTAAGAAATAGTAATACTAAGGATCATTGACCAAATAGAGCTAAGAGAAAATGCAAGAGTATTAGTAGATAGCAGAAAATGAAGAACATACTACCTTACACCAAAAACCATACTATATACAAAACTGATACTTTATTAATCAGACCATCACTCGTAGATCTAAATACCCTAATAACTTCGTACTCTAAATACCATGCGATACAATATATCTACAATAGTTACCATAAAATAAGTATCTACACTACTTACGTTACAATAGACATCATACACCGGTTACCACACAATTAGTATGATAAATACCTGTACTAGTTACCATATAATTAGTATAATAAATATCTGGACTAGTTACCATACTTAGTAGATATCAGTCGAATGAAGAAGATTCTGTGGGATGAGGAAAGACACAGGCTCTCCTCTGGCACAAATTCTTCCTCAATGGCCCCATGAATGGGTAGCGCATTTGAGATATCTACTTGTAATAATATTTGGTCTGGATCCGTGAGATTAGCAATAATGCTTGATAATTCAAATTGAGAAGGTTGCAAATAAAACTTCCAAAGTTGTTTAGTGATCGAACATTCTTAAAACACATATCGTCAAAGCTTCTACATATTGTTCTACTATATTACCTATATTAAGTGATCATTACATCAGCGATATATCTTGATTTATTCAAAGCTTCTACATATCGTTCTACTAAATTACGTATATTACTTGATCAACAAGACCAATTATATCATCTGATCACCAAGTACCAACTACAACAGTATAATTAAAATTAGATGATTCGTATGTACTAGTATATCATCTGATCACTAATAACCAACTACAACAGTGTAATTAAAGTCAGTTAATTCGTATGTACTATTATACAGTTTGGTCACCTTTGTTCAGTCTGACCCTTTGTGCATCGTTCAACAATTTCTCGTAAACTTCGTCAACCACAGCCGTCACTTCATCGTTCTCTTCGGCAGTGTCATAAGTATCTGTATTGGAATCAATTGAGTTGCTATCCTTGGCAGAATCATCCGAAGATCTTCTGTTAATTGACTTGTACAATTTTTCCAAGCTAACCCTATTTGTACTGATATTGTTAATTAATTCGTCCACCGATTCAATACCTTTGGCTGTGATTATCGCATCTCTTAATTCAGATCCTGAAGGAACAGTAAGAAACAACCCTTGGTTTGGCCTGGTACATTCAATTGGTTTACCCTCCAGATCTTTGGGATTGTTTCTTTGTTGCAAGACGAAATATCCAAACTTATGGATTTCTCCCTCTTCCTGTTCCTGTTCCTTGGCATGTGACGAAGTATGACTGATAGACCGAATCAAGACAGGTCTACCAGTATAATTATCAATAGGTACATGAGATCCATCAGATGATGAATCAATAACAACTTGATGGGGTTGGAAAGTCTGTTCAACATTTGTGAAGTAAGTAGGGGGAACAACCTTTTCAGTATTATGAGGTGACAAGATCGGACCAGATGTAATTAATTCCTTGGAGCTCTTGTGTAATTGGTCTAGCGATGGAACTTTGGTTAGTGGTACATTTTGCTGGGATTGACCTGGAACCACCGGCGGAACCAATTCTCCTTCAGATTCTCTTCTGGCACGTTCTTCAAACATATGAACTAATTTTTCCAAACTGCTATCCAACAAGCAAAATCTAAGTAAAGTTTCTTTACCATCCAATGATAAAGAACCTTGATTTCTCTTTTGAAACAAGTGATCAATACTTCTGTGAATGTCCATTCTAACGGCTCTGGTTCTTTCAATCATAGCATCAGTTATCAACTTCCGGATCTTCCAGTCTTCTTTTTCATTATGGGCTTCACTTTCAGTCAACAACTTTTCGGCAGATTGCATCAATAACGAACCATCAAATATTAATTCGTCGTCTCCGTCTCCATGAACAGGGGCAGCAGTAGGTGCAATTGATCTTGCTCCAACTTCGTCCATGACAATATCCATGTTTCTCATTAAATAAAATGCAATTCTTTGAGATAAATCGTCTGGAACCAAATCATAGTCCAAATCCAACGTGAAAATAGATTTCGAAACCTTGACAGCGGTGTACAAGTTACCTGCTGCATTTTCATCCAAGTTTCTATTACCTAATAATGAAACATGCATTATTCCGGGCATTTTGGGGATAATATCAGCAACGGCACTAATTGCTTGCGCAGATAAATCGTTTAAATCGAAATGAACACGTTTTAATTCCGTATATCTTGGCAAGTATTCTCTTAATTTGGAGATGATACAGGGGAATAATGCTGGCAATGAACTCATATCCAAAAACCTTAACGTTGGAACGTTGGTTAAGGCTTCCAAAAGTTCACTGGTTTGGTCAACATCACTGAGATTCGTTGAGTTTAATGAAAAGAAAATAAGCTTTGGGTTACTGCTCTTATTGAAAGCCTTAATAAACGGAACCAATTGTCCCTTGCTTAAATCATTGAATGCAATATCCACTCCAGCACATTTGGAATCTTTATGTGTGATCCAATCAGCCACTTTTTGGGCTTTGAAAACATTCAACTCAATGGACGCAATTCCTAATCTATAGGTATTGCTTATCACAGCTTTGTCAATCAAGTCTGCAAAAATTTCATCACTTAATTTGCAGCCATTGATGACCAATTCTTCAATTCCTCCTCTTAGTACCAATGAGTTAATGAATAATTTCCAATTCATGGATTTCCTCACACAATTGGGTTTAGTATCACTCTTAATTCTTTGTTGAGAAATATCCAATTTTTTGATATTTTTATTTACAATTAAAAGCTTGCACAAATTAGCCCAACCCACTTCATCAATAGCGACATTTCTCAACGACAATTTTTCGAGCGATTTATTTATTTGCAAGGATGCAAGAAGATGTCTTAACATCTCGGTGGTGACAGTGACATTGTCAAAAATCATGGTATTAATGGGAGTAATTGCAATGAAATCACTGAAGGATAAAATGTCGATAAGGGTTGGTTTGGGGTTGAGCAATTTGAGAACTTGTAAGGGTCTGCTCTTGTTTTTCAATTGCTTCAAGGTGGCAGGAATAGGTAAAATCTCACGGAGATGACAGCATCTTGTGTAAACTGTTTCCAACGAAATATCTTCATTTGGTTCTACTTCTTCCTCCACCGCCGAGTTGTCAAAATGATTTTCGTGAAGATGTAGTGGACTATCAATAGTGTTATCATTAGTCTGTTGGTTGAATCTGTTTTCCACCGCAACTTCTATTTCTGGGTCTATTTCATCCTTGTCGTACTTGGGCTTTTTTGGCTTGGCCATGAGTTCCGCTGCCACTTTTTTGGCAGACATATGTGCATCCTGAGCATGTTTTTCAGCTTCAAGCAAGGCCTTGTGATGAGATTCGATTGCCATCTGCACTTCATACTCTGAATATTTTTGTTCCTGTATTTTTGCACCATCACTCAACGATATACCCAATGATAATCTTGGAGCTGGAGCCGTCATATCCTCTGGAATCAACACGTTACCCTTTCTAGGCTTTCTGGATGGAATTTGCTGTTGAGGGTCAAATTCCAACTTGTCGATTGCAAATGTGACTCTTTTAATATTAGTATTATTAAGTTCGGCAAGAGGGAACTCTTTCCTATTTTTATTTCTGTTCAAAATTACTCTTTGAGCCAGGCCTGAAGGCTTTCTCTTGGAGGACTTTCCATTGGCAGTTTCTGGATCACTCCCGGAATCCTTTCTATTGAGCCTGGGATTGGATGAAGAAGAGTCTTTTGGTCCTAATAAAGAACCGGATCTCGATCTATTTTGTGGAGTAATGCTGATATCTTGATTTTTTGCAATTAGGTAGTCTTCCGAGCCACTAAGTAATCCGTTGGTGACCTTTTGAAGACCCAAAGATGCCATGCTGCTGGCCAGCTGCAGTTGGGATGTTGAGCCAGAACCTGAGCCTGAGCCTTTAAATTTGGAAGAAAGTGAACTGAAAAGAGACCGGGATTTGCCTGGGGTGGAGGAGGCGCCGGAAATGGAATTGTTACGTGAACCACCGGAGCCTTGGCTCGATACAGAGTTGGACCTTGATTTCTCCGATTCGGGATTGGGTTGCATAAAAGTAAAACTACTTGTGCTTCCTTTACGCTTAGAAGTTGCATCCTGAGATGGCAGCGTCCCGCTAGAAAGCGAGGACGTTCTGGAACGGCCAAACTTGAACATATCGAGCTTAGACAGCTTTTCTGGAGGAGTCAGCTGCGCAGTGCTAGTCAGTTTAGGATCATTAGGAATGGGAATTGGGACTGCTTTTGCAGGTATAGGTGCACTTGAGGGTGTGGATGGAACAGTGCTAGGTTTATTGGGGATCACTGAAGTCGTAGTGCTACTATTGGCGGCGTTATTTGTTTCCAAAGAGACATCTTTCAGGTCATCGTGGACCTTTTTGTGTTCGTTTTGGTCATTTTGGTCCTTGGGATCTTTGGGCTGCTCCTTCTCCTTGGTATCACTAGGACTTATGGTTGGAGATGTTCTTTTGGAGTCTTTTTCTGATTTAATATCGGAGGCCATCTTCTTGGTCAACTTCTTGGACTTGCCACGAAATAGCCAGTCCACGTCACCATTGGTGACCCCGGTAGTATAGCTGTGGGACACAGTGCCCGTCGTCGGACTGGTCGACAAGCCTGTGGTCATAATGAAGAATGTGGTGGGATCTGGAAGCACTTTGCCCAGGTATATAGTACGATAAGATCGATCTACGAGTTCCGGGCGCGGTCACGTGCGCGGCAGTAACAGAAACGGCAGAATCGGTGCTGACAACCGACCAACTGAGATCTGCATCAAAGGGAGCTTGCATTTACGGGCCAGAGAAAGTGGAACGATTGGCAGCGCCGTGCCCAGAGCGTCACTCTTGCGGTAGCAACTGGGGCTTCTGATAGGGACGGTCACTACCAACGGGGAGTTCTGTGCAGTTCTGTGCAGTAGTGGGGAACACTCCAGTCACGTAAATTCGTCTGTTCCTGCATCCGCCAGTTCTGGGACCAATAGGCCCATTTGGGCTATTAGGGCCATTGGGGCTATTGGGCTATTGGGGCATTGGGAGTGCACATGGGATATTCTATGGATTGTTTCACTGGGGCACTGGGCACTCGGTAATCGTGCCGAAACCGGAGTGCAATTACGTAGTGCAATTACGTAGTGGCCTTTTTGTGAGGTGCTTATCTTTACGAGAGAACTCCAACGATGACTTGTACAGGAAGAGCAGGAGGTCATCGGGCAAAAATTGGAAAGTCGCACGGTAATGGACAAAAGGCAGAAGAAGAGTAGATTTCTTTAATGTTTAATGTGATAAATAAACTCCCACAATGAAACTGTGAGGGCACCTCCTGGGAAGCAATGGCGGCGCCAACGGCGCCAACGGGTTTCACGATTTGCTGGTGTCGATTTCTTTTTTCTCGTCAATTTTTGTTTAGTGTATTACGTTTTGTATTGTAGAGCAAATTCCATGAAATATGCCCTGCGGCTGGCCTGCAGCTGGCTACGAGCGTCCACCGTACTATTATCTCAAAAATTAAAAGGGTTTAAATAAGACGTGGGGATTACACGAAGTGTAAAGAAGCGATACGATTGGTTGTGAATTGTAAAGAGACAATACGGTTACTTGTAATGTAAATTTATTGGAGTATATTCTCTGTTGAATAATGTTTACGCTGTTCCCGTCAATTTCTGATCTAATTATCTACCCACCGTTGGCTTATGGGATCTACAGTTATTAATAATCGCATAATCTGATTTTCAGCGTGGAAATTGCACTTTTTTCTATTTTTTGGGTGCCTCCTGGCTAATCATATGCAAATACCGGAACAAAGATCGGAATTGCCACACTTCAATTCCCACCCCAGTTCATATTTACGGAGTCATAACCGATTCTCCATGTTCTCACCTTTTTGACTATTCCATCGTGTTGGATGTGTATCAGCAAATACGCGGGGACGCTAAATTTGGCCCTATGGGGAAATAAGATCGACTAAAGCCACGGGTTTCGTGGGAGGGGAACAGGGGTCTGATAAACAGTAGAGGGTGTCTTAGACAATGCATGCAACGTAGATGTGTCGACGTGTGTCATTTAGACGTGGGTTCCAAACAACTGCTCTTCTCTCTGTCAAACCTAGCACTGAGACTCTTTCACTTAAGCCACACACCCACCCGCAATAAAGCAAAACAAACATATAGTCTGCCACCACAGGCCACAGGTGGCACAAGTGGGACTAAAGTCAATCAGGCTTAGCCTGCCAATGTCTACCCTGTATCAGGGGAAACTACTATCTCCTCTAAAATTAAAAATGGGCGTGCGCTCACCGGTAGTGCGCCCACCACACTCGATCATTTAGATAACCCATCCCTCACTCCCGCTCTCTGACTAATCCTCGGCCCGATACCCCAATACCAATACCAATCATCCCTAATACCAAGCAAAGGTCGTGCGCTGGCAACCTTTTCCCTTTATTATAAGTGAGTGCCATCGGTTTTTATTTCATTCACAAATTACATTCATCATGTTTAGATCCGTGTTAAGAACCAGCGCTGTTGCCGCCACCAGATTGACCGCTAGACCTATAATAGCCCCAGCCGGAACTGCTGGCCGTGCTTTGACTCCAGTGTTGACCACTGGTGTTAGACAATATCACGAAAAGGTGTTGGATCACTACCAAAACCCAAGAAACGTGGGTACTTTGAATAAGAACGATATCAATGTTGGTACCGGGTTGGTTGGAGCCCCAGCTTGTGGAGATGTCATGAGATTGCAAATCCAGGTTGATGAAGAAACCGGAACCATCAAGGACGTCAAGTTTAAGACTTTTGGATGTGGTTCTGCCATTGCTTCTTCTTCTTATGTGACTGAATTGGTCAAGGGTAAGACTTTGGAAGAAGCCTTGAAGATCAAGAACACCGCCATCGCCAAGGAATTGTCTTTGCCACCAGTCAAGTTGCATTGTTCTATGTTAGCCGAAGATGCCATCAAGTCTGCTGTCAAGGACTACAAATCCAAGAGATTGGTCAAGAAGCCAACCTTGGGCCCAGAGGCCGAAGTTGCCGCTGCTTCTTCTGCCACTGCTTAGTGTGTATGTATATAGGGGATATAATAATGGATATGGGATGAACTTTCGTAGACGTGACGGTAAATTGCGGAGATAAGCAAAATTTGATGGCAAACATGTGAGAAACGACAAAAACGACAGTATCACCGTAGGATTATCCTTGTTGTTGGATTGATGATGGGGCCGTTTGAGGATATATCGGCGTTACTACGGTAAACACCGCCGTTTGCCCCGCTCATCAATACTCGATAATCAATATTGTGTTGTAAAGTGAAAAAAGTGTAGATATCGGTATCACGGAACTAGTTCGGTTATAGTGATCCCCAACGTCATAATGTCCTATCGTCATTCATTTGATAATCTCCGTGTATTTGGCCATCTCCGAGATTACTCCGGATATGATTTTGTCAATACAGCCAATAGCCATTTTTGCTTTAGTAATTTGCAATCAAAACAAAAATTGGTTGAGGTACTTCACGAAAGTTCTCCCTATATATCCTCTTGTATCCATTGAACCCTTCTTGAACATAAACATACTAATGAGTCCCAACAAACTGACTCCATTGATAACCACGTAACCAAATTGTTTCCATCTCATGGAAAATTTATGGTTCAATCTCAATAATCCACTGACCAGATGGTACATCATCACCCACAATAACAGAGCCAACGCAGTGAAATTGAGCGCTTGTCCGAGATAAACGTTGCTGTGATTGAGATAGTAAGTGATGTATTCCAAGTTAATTAACGAAGAGTCGCCATCGATCGAAATAGGCAAGTATCTGAATTTTGTAAAATGAATCAAGACCAATGGGATCAATATGTAGCCTGAAAACGACAAAGGACTCAATCCAGGAACGGTTCGTGAAATCCAGGACTTTCTGTACCCTAATCCCA
Source organism: Suhomyces canberraensis (assembly GCA_003706525.2). NCBI lineage: Eukaryota > Fungi > Ascomycota > Pichiomycetes > Serinales > Debaryomycetaceae > Suhomyces > Suhomyces canberraensis. The sequence continues at coordinate 747,170 of PPLP02000005.1, forward strand.
ATAATCCGGTGATTCCTCCAAGACCAATGTCATCTCTGGTATCATCTTTTATAACAGGCGACTCCAACGCTTTGGTAATACTGTTCTGTAGTTTATGGGCATCGTCCTTGTTTCTCTTTAGGATTGATCTGCAGATTCTAATTCCAATACCGGAAACAACGTGTAAAGAAACTGCTCCAATAACCATTATACTTTCATATAGTGGAACAGAATGGTACACAGAACGGGCCATTTCAAACACTTCTTGTTTGATTTCAAAGGAGACCATCGGTATCACAGGAACTATCACCACAGAAGTAACATGAATCCCCAAAAACGAACAGAACCCGTAGGCGCTGTACTTTTGCACTTTTCCTAGCAAGTTAAGTATGGACTTGGTGGTAGACTTTTTGGACTCACCATCAACATTTTTGGCAACAGGATTGAACTCAATAGACTCCAAGTCCACGGGAATGGGAGCCACCTGCTTTAAATCTCTGATAGGCGAAGGGGAATAAGACATCAACGGAATTTGGAACTGGCCTGATTTCTTCTACCGCAAGTGCAAATGGCCTGCACATTTGCAACAGATCCGCACCCACTGGCCAGACCCATGATCAAAGTTGACGTGGTTTGAAGACTTACTTTACTGGCGGAATCACAAGTATATATAGTCCCCGAATGTCGTCAGCTACATTCTCTCAAACGCGTTCCCAGGCGCTTAATTTGGAGAAGCAAACAGAACTGTTGCTTTCGCAGTATTCACGATTCCAGAGCTCGGTGGCTAATGACGCTGATTCAGAGGAAACCCGGCTAAACGGTCTGATCAAGCAGATATTGGAGAAGAGAGACGAAACAATCAACAAATTGAACAGAATAACGGAATCTCAGGATCTCAATTCCGTTTCTACGTCCAAATTGCTGCAATTGACTCGTCATAAAGAGATCCTAAATGACCATAAAAAGTCGTTTTTGAAGATCGAATCCAATATCCAAGAAGAACGAAACAAGAACAACCTCTTGTTCTCCGTCAGATCCGATATCACCGCCCACAAAAAACGGACAGAACAGGCCAGCAACATCAATGCCAACGATTACGTTTTAGACGAACGAGTGAGAGTCGATAGTGCAAACTCTTTTGCGGAGAGATTATTACAACAAGCATATCAAACTAGAGACGAGCTCTATAGTCAAAGACAATACCTTTCTGGGGCCCAACTGAAGATGTTCGGGGCCATCCAGTCCATTCCGGGAATCAACGTGTTGATCTCCAAAATCAATACCAGAAGAAAGAGAGATACGCTTATTTTGGCTACGGTGATAGCGGTGTGCATTTTATTGTTATTCTTGTTATAAGAACAACATTACCACGGGATTCTTAGTATATAACGCTCTAACTGCCTCTGATTATAAATGTGTGGAATGCGTCGTGCGCGGCCTACGATAGCAGTTGCAAATGTGGGATTAAGGTGTAAAGTCTCCCTAAATCATCCAATCCTGTCAAAATGGAGACCAAAGACTCGGAGATGGCTACCAAGATAGCCCAAATCAAACTTAGAAGAATAGAAGAGCTAAACGATCGCTTGAGATTAACCTTACTGAGAAACCGATTTGTTGCATCGAAGTCGTGTTTATTGTACGTATGGAAAGTGTCAATTTCAGGGCTCCAACTAACATTTAGAATAGTAGATTACGTCCAGAGTACCCCTGATTACCTCGTGCCCTACATTTGGAAGTTACCTCCAGAACAAAACAAGTACCGCAGGTACCAGAATATGAAGTTGTTGTCGCAAAGGCGACTGGGGGGTGGAAATGGAGGTGGATGCTGTACTATTGTTTAGAGAATACTAGAGGGTTACTATTAGAGGCTAATTGGCCAGTTTGAGACTGCTTTAGCATAGACGTGGATCGATCGAACCATTTTGTTCTACAGTTGGATACGTTGTTGCTAAGTTCAAGGCTTTTTGTTGTTTTCTTTTCACCATACATTTGGTTCAAAGTATTTAATCACTATTTATATATATCAACCGCCCAATTGCCTGGCTTCATCTTCCACTGTGATTTTTCTTAAATGCTCAACGGTTTCATTGCCCAATGTAGAGTCTGCTTCCTTCTCATCACTTCCGCATCCGCAATCGTAGTCTTCCAAGATAGTAGTACAATCGTATTCCGGATGGCCCAATCGTTCATTGACTTTGTTGTGAACATGGCATCCCCATAATGCAGCGGTCTTTCTTGACTTGGTTTGTGGTGGATACTTGGCTAACAACTGTTGGAAGTGACGGGCACAGTCTCCACATGGATATACTTGTGCAAACAAGTGAATGTACAGATTCAACGTGGTTTGTTCTTCCTTGGTTGGAACATCGGGATATCTGGCCAAAATGGTATGGAAAAGTCTCCAGGCAGCATTCCCCAATTGTGCCTTGAGTGTTTCGTTGGCCATTTTGGGCATGAACGGAGTCTCAGTAAAGTCAAGACTGGACTCTACTACGACGGTATTTGGTTCTGGGCTCGAAGGAGAGATCCCGGAGATATCTTGGGGATCAGATAATGGCACAAGATCACCCTTTTGTACAGCAATCGAAGCATCCGCTTGTTCCTGTTGTATTTTGAGGGCATCCTGGACAACTTCCTGTTTGGACGAATATTTCTGAACATTTATAGGAGTGGCTTCTCCTAAACCTTTGTCTCCTGAGCCGGTCAAGAAGTAGATGATACTGACCACCACCAAGAACGATAACGTGGTCAAGATGGGCTTTCTGTTGGACTTCATTTGATGATATTTGTAAAATCTGGTGATCGCGGGGTTATATAGTGCGAAGAATGTAAAGGAGGAAGGAATTGGACTTTCTTCTGAAAAGCACCGAAAAGGGGCTTACGAAGGAATCTGATCTGAAGATTTTCAAGACACACGTAGATCTACCGATGTTGGTTTCAGTGAAATAAAACCTATAGTAGAAGAATTGGGGCCTGTTGATGTGGGATTGTTATTACTATAAAAGGGTATAGGCTATCTCTATTGAGGTACAAGTAGGGAGCGGAAAAATAGAGACTCAGCAATGGATATTTAGTGGGGGAAGGCAATTGTGATGAGAGGTGTTGAATGGTTGTATGTTGTTAATAAAGGTTACAAGAAAATGTGTATTTTGTTACCGTGGGATTGCTTACGTGAAATTTCAGCTAGAGTTTATTATGACATGATTTTCACTGCTACTGTATTATATTTTATTATTATGGGCAACACTTAGGGCACCTTTATTTGGATCTCAGAGAATTTACGTGAATCAGTCTTATTAAATTCACTTTATTCCTTCTTGTATTGATAAACCATCTTATTTTATATATCCCTCATTTATATCCAAAGGACATAACCTATCTCTTTAAATCAAAAAGAAATTATACTTCAATTAGTTCTAGGGTTACCTTTTATAAGGAAGTATCATCAAGATTTTGATTTCGCAAATAGCCGTTTTGTCGGTGTCGACAAGTATGGAGTTGCATGCCTCGAGATAAATGATCTCGAGAGGAAGATGTCAAAGAGACACGAAGTTGATACAAATATCACTCCTTTTATAGAAAGAGATTATATCTTCAATTGAGATAAAACCATTAATGAGTTTATATTGATTAGTAGGTTTACTGAAGGTAATGGTTTATTTATTATAAATCAATTTAACAGAAGAATTAATAGGCGATGATTCAATTTTCACACCATAACGGTTTCCGATATTGACATTGTGCATTGACATAACGCACTAGTGTCGATGTATTAGTAGACTCAATTGATTCAAAATGACTACATACGTACAATAGCATTTTATTTATTGACTACAGTGTAGCTATTAATTGAGAAGTAAATGAACGATGTCTATTATGCGGTCTTCTTGGCCAAGGTGGCAGCATCCAAAACCCCTGGTAAGGACTGAGAGCCAACACTCACCAACAACTTGATTCCGGAAACCAATAACACCAAGAGTCCCAAGGTGGTCCACAAGAAAAGATTGGCTTGAGCAGAAATGTCTTGCTTGCTACAGTCAGCACCGGCCCACTTGGTGGTCTTTTGGGTGGTTTCGTTAAAGGAAGCAGAACACAAACAGCTCCAGCATCCACTGCCAACCTTGGAACAAACACCATGAGAAGCACAGTTGGAGGTACTAACTTGACATGATTCTTCGGAAGTAAAGCAGATGGAGCCAGCACTTCTCTTGGAAACATCAAGTTCGAAAATCTCGTCCAATTCTTGACTTCTCTTTCTCAATTCTGAAGTAAATGGAGCGTTTTTGTCGGTGGACTTAACGAATAAGGTGATATCGAAGTCCTTACCAAGAGCCACCAAGAAATCTCCCAAAACCTTGTTTGAGAACTTGTAGGTGTTGGAGTCAAATCCGGCCTTCTTACCTACAGAAAGCAAGGAGTTCAAGTGGATGAACAAAACGTCATCTTCGTTGAGGTGGGATTCCTTCAAGTGAATGAGTTCAGACAATTCTGTGATGAAGAATCTGTCACTGATCAAATTCCACATTGGCTGGTCTTCTTGACCCACCACAACATTTTGAGATGAAGTGGTGGAAGCCTTGAAAGATTGCCATATTTTCAACAACTTTTCGTTGAAGAACTTGAAGTGACCCACCAATCCATGGGTTTCGGCCTTATGGGTCAACAACTGGATCTCATTGGTCAAGTCAACAGACTCATATTTCAACGAATGAGCCAACTTTTGTGGCAATCTCTTCACCAACTTGTGGAGCTTGCCAACCACAGTGAAGGAAGGTGCAATATCTTGTAAAAACTCTGTTGGATGTTCCACGCCGTCCACAGTGATCACCAAGGTGGTCTTGGTTTCGGCGTGTTCTCTTAATTGGTACTGATTGTCGATGAATTCAATCAATTCCTCGGCTCTATCGCCCTTTCCGAGCTTAAAGTTGTCAGCAACTCCAAAACGATCGGCCAAGTAGATGGATGCCTTATGTTCATCCACTTCAGGAACAGTGCTAGCACCGGTGGCACTTAAGTCGTAAACGGCAATTTTGTCCTTGGAATGGTGGGCATGGTCCCCGTGAGGCTTTTTGGCAATGGCAGTAGCCACAAGAAGGGCGGATGACACCAAATTGCAGACCTTCATGATACCTAAGAGTGTTGGATGTTTATTCGACAATAGGTCGTGCGCGATAAGCTCTGGCTGAAGGACGGACCGCAGAGCGAGGTATTAGGGCCGATATTAGGCCAGGGAAAAATGAGAAATGAGAGTTGGGTTACTAGTTTTGAAGAGAAAAAGGTCGGAAATGTACAGTGGAGGTTTTGCTATGGGAAAATTGATGAGAAATTGGGATTTTAGTGTGTAGTTGTAATTTTTCAACGTATTGAGATGGCCACGAGGTGGCCAATTATTCACTTATTCATTTCTATTTAGAGAAATGTATAAATCAGGAGGGAAAGAGCAAGGGAACAAGAGAGTAAGAAGATGAAGGGAATCATAGAGGAAAAGTGATGTTTAATGTATTGCTTCGCAGATAATTTAATACAATTATTGAATTGTAATAGAGTCTCACTCCGGAACCATCCGTATGGTTACAGAAATTGCTTTATAGAAATGGCAAAAATAGGAAAATCAATAATTTGCAATTAGCATCAGCAGCGAAATACATTACATATATTGGCTCTACTCAGAATTAGCTACATTTTTTGTGGTTTCTAATAGTTTGTGAATTATGACATTTTATCTAACTATTGACCATTGCTGGTTATGCCTGCGAAAGATTATGCAATAAGCCTAAGATATTAATGAGAATTTGGAGAAAGAACTCATTTGGGGACCCGATACGCATATAGTGGTTGTTCTGTATCGCAGTAATCGTTCTGATAAATAAAGGGCCCGGATTGTTCTGTTGCTGTTTTTCTTTGAATGTGTAGAACATGCCTTGGGTAGCTCCCAGAAAATTTCTAAATACCACCGGTGTCTTTGAAATGGCATGTCAAATACCCAATATTTCCATATAAAGTAGTCTGGTTAAAAGGTTTCATCCAAAGTGATTGTTGGACTCTGAGGACCATCTCCATTTTCACCCTTTGGAATATTCAAGCCTAATTTTGGCCTGAATAACGTTTTTGTCAACGACCTGGATCTCTTCAAACTTGGATCCTTCAACGCATTCAATTGCTCCTCATTATTATATTCAGTCACATCAATTCCCATTTTTGAAAGATCATTCAATGCATCGAAAGGTTTTGGTTCAGGCTCTGCAAAGTCTCCCTTATAGGAGTTTTTGAAATTGCTCAAGTTCTTTGATACATCCAACGTATCTGGAGTTTTGATCAACGAATCGAAAGATTTTGATCGAGATAACAAGTTCTCTTGGAGTGAAACCTTTATGTGGGGAAATAATGCAGAAAGTGAAGGTTTCAGTTCCTTGGAGATAAGGAACGAGTGCAATTCGGCAGCAGACTCTTCATCGTTCAATATAATAATGATTCTGTTTAAAAACGGCAAATTGGACCAATACCTGATATGATTGAGAAAATAGTTGTCTTCCTTGCCCAGGGGAACTAAATTGAGGATGGTAAGCTTGATTTGGTCCACAAGCGACAATTGGCGATGTACAGAAAATGAAACTGAGGGATTTGAGTCTGTAAAGTCATCTTTGGATAAGTTATTGATAATGATGGAAGTTCTTGGAAGAGCTTCAGGAGAGAGAGGCATGGTTGGAGATTAGTTGATTCTCTTGGTCGAAAACACACGCTCTGGACTGTAATTGTCTTAGTTATAACGTTTGATGAGTAGATGACAAACGTGGAGCAAATAAGTGTAGTGCCAAGTAAGTATGGGGCAATTGGGGCAATTGGGGCTGTGTACCGGATACTGAGTTTATCACCGTAAATTCCAATAATAGGGGATATTTAGCTTGAGGGAATATTTGGAAAGTGTACAGATGGTAAGGGAGTTATATATCAGTCCCATGTGTTAGACCCTTCTGGTTACTTGGATTATTAAGCCTTGCTGCTATAGGCTACACAGCCTCAAAATAGACATCATAATGCGAAGCACACCCGGGATTGAATTTGGCACTGCACTGGATACAAGCGGAGCCACCCGAATACTGAGGAAACGTGAGCCGTGAGTAACACTGGCCGCAAAGAATGACCTTGGCACAAGGAAGTTCGTGTTTGGGCCATCGCTGGATGACGTGGTCATGGTGCTCTTGGTGGCACTTGTAGCACGGGAAGTAGGTATCGCAGCAGCGAAATCTGATGGCCACGATGTCTAGCTGAGAGTGGTAGTGAGAGCATCTGGTGTGGGAGTCGATGGCTCCTGGGATCTCTAGGGACGCAATGATCATACACGAAGGAGCAATTGGGGGCTGGAGAGAAGCGAGCGTAGCACTTTGAGATCAGTACTTGGTGATCCTAGAGAAAGAAGCTTTGAACCCAGAGAAAGAAGGTAGGCTCAAAGCGAGAGTGGTACAGGGTTCTCGGGGTTGTGGGATGGAAACGAGGCGCGCTGAGTCATGGGAGTCATCATGACTAAAAGTCGAGATTGCGAGCATAGCTGTGAGCATAGCTGTCTTTGGTGAAAGAGTCGAAGCCCAGAGTCGGTGATAATACGAAACCGAAAGTTTAATCCATTAGACAAATAATAATGAGTAAATTTCTTGGCTAGTGACTTCTGCCTAGACTAATGAGATAAACTGACTCCAAAACTGACAGTTGAGAAACTCTCACTGTGAGCTGCGACTCATAGTCATTCTTTTTCCTACGCAAACTGAGAAATACAAAGAAACACCAAATTAGTAAATCAAGTTTCTATGGTTACAATGCACTATTATGATGGACTCTGTCAATTTTTGTAAATCTGCAACCAAAGGCGTAGATTTGCTGACTGAATATCAGCTTGTGACCTCAACGTCGCCCTGTAAACGAGTCAGTCGATTGCGGCCATTGCTAATCGCACAATTCAATTCCGAGGCTTATACTACTTTTTGAATTAGAAATTACAAGTATCATATAAATCCAATACTCAGAATATATGAGGCTATATTCAAATCTATATTCTAATTTTTTTTACATTCCATTTTACCTCTTATATATCCAGTTTATTTTTCTGACTTATATTTTCCAGCATGATTGATGTTAAATCCACTAGCCCATTCTCCTCCATATTCGTCATCTTTGAACGGTCCTACTGATTCCCAAAAGCTGGGGTTAATAAATCTCTTAACTCCCTTTTTTAAATGCAAATTGTCAATCTCCTTACCTTCTTGATCCAGTAATTCTATATATTCCAAATTACTAATGATTCTAGAAGGAGTAGCTGACTTTGGAAGGACCACTGTTCCTCTCCAAATCGCCCAACTAATTAATACTTTGGCGGGCGACACTGCGTGCTTAGATGCAATCTTTACTATAGTGTCATCGCTTAATAATTCACTACTTCCAAATGTCCCCAAAGGGGAATACGCTTCAACGATTATTCCGTTCTGAGTACAAAAACGGAGCAACTCGTGTTGGGGCAATAATGGATGCATTTCAACTTGATTTACCACCGGTTTAATTGTGATTCTTGGATCATTGAGAAGTCTTTGGAGTTTAGGTATAGTGAAGTTGGATACACCTATGGATCTGGTTTTTCCAGCTCTAACTAATTTTTCAAGTTCAAGATACGAATCAACAAAATCGTTGTCATATAAAATGTCAGCTTGCCCATTAGGAAGCTTGGGAAGCAAATGATGACTTTTATTGGCTGAATTTAAGGCCAACGGCCAATGTATAAGGTACAAATCAACATAATCCAAGCCAAGATTTTCCAATGAAGACTCTATTGCTTCAATTGGGTTGGTCATATGGATTGGAGGAACTTTGGAGGTCACATACAATTCGTTTCTTGGGATTCCAGAATCTCGTATGGCTCGCCCAACAGTTTTTTCATTCCCGTACGATAAGGCCGAATCAATTAGCCGATAGCCATTTTCAAGTGCCGTCTTGATAGCGATGTATCCTTCATTATCATCGGCCTTCCAAGTTCCGAGGCCGATTGATGGTAGATCTGCGCCGTTTGATAACAGGAGACCCATCGAGATAACAGTCTAAATTAAAGATAATTAATTTGTTACGAGCCCAGACTGGATTATGTAACGATAACAATTATTTCCTCGTAAGGATATGAAAACCGTTTTGGTCATATTATCTAGACTAAGGAAATTAGAGATCAGAAGTATTGAGGATAAAAAGTCCCTACTTGGTCCAAAAAAGGGAGGATTTAAGAAATAATGGGTGCCGTCTCGGCAAGACTACATTTTATTCAAGAATATTATTATTCACTAGTTAAATGAATTTTGTATCTAACACCAGAATCTGTACCATCTATAGTAGAATGGCCTCAAAGTCAATGCTTCCTTTTCTTCGGCGATTTCTTGCTTGAGCATATCCAAATCTAATTCTCTTCTACCGGTAATCACATCAATGTCCTTAGCTCTAATGAAGAGTTTCCAGTTCTTAGTCCAGATCTTGTGGGACAAGTAGAATACCAAGATAATTGGGAAACTCAAGTAAGATTGGAAAAAGTCAGAAGCATTTGGCTTGCCTCCTAATGGGAACAATGCTACCCAGAATTGGGCAATGATGACCAAGACATTAAGTAAAATACCATAAGTAGCACCATAAATACCAACGGAAGAAGTGTAAGTAAGTTCAGAGGTTTCTCTACCTTGAACATAAAGAGCACGTCTGAAACGAATCAAACACATATTAATGGATGCCCAAGTGAACAAGGAAGACAAACCAGAAATAGCCAACAACCAGTTGAAAACAACACCAGATTGGTTGGAAGCAGTTAAGAAACAAAGAAGACCGAAAACATTTTGAACCATAATGGCAACGATTGGACGACCTTGTTTATCGATGTAACCCAAAATACTTGGAGCTTGACCAGCAGCAGCAAGAGCAGCCAAGGTTCTAGAAGAACCGAAAACTGCAGAGTTACCAACGGATAACACAGAAACCATAATAACCACATTCATAACGGAAGGTAATCCCTTGATACCAGCATTCATAATGGAAATAACGAAAGGAGAAGCAGTAAGATCGACAGAAGAGGAACTGAACAAACGAGGGTCATCATAAGGAACCAAGAGACCAACCAAAGTCAAGGAAACAATGTAGAACAAAGCAACTCTCCAGAAGACTTGCTTGACGGCTCTTGGCAAGGACTTTCTTGGGTTAGCAGATTCAGCAGAAGCCAAACCAGCTAATTCAGTACCTCCGAAAGCAAAAGCAGCACCAACAAACACGGTACACACACCCTTGAATCCATTGGCAAAGGCACCAGGATGGTGCCAGTATTTACCTCCAATATAACCACCCTTTGGGCCACCACCACAAACTAAGATGATACCCAAAATGATAAATCCCAAAATTGTTGTCACTTTAACGAAAGCAAAAACAAACTCAGCTTCACCATAACCTCTAACCCCAAAAAGATTAATCAAAACAATTAACAAGTAGAATATCACCACCAAAGAAGCCGAATTGATCGTAGCGTTCCAGTATTTAATAGTGATAGATGCAGCAATAATTTCCAAAGGCATGGTGATCAACCAGCCAAGGGCATAGTTCCAAGCCATGGTGAAACCCCATGAAGGATCAATGAATCTAGAATTGAAAGTAAGGAAGGAACCAGCCACTGGGAAAGTAACAGCCAATTCACCCAAGGACTGCACAGTACAGAACAACATACTACCTGTGAGAAGATAAGCGATCAAGATCCCCGCAGGACCTCCAGTACTCAAACCACCACCAGAACCAACGAATAAACCAGTACCAATAGCACCACCAATGGCGATCATCTGTAAATGTCTGCTTTTAAGAGATCTGGATAAAGGTGAATTTGCGGTCAAAATACCGATTTTTTCAGCCTCTGTGAGTTCTTCGCCGATGTCAATGTCATCGAGATTTGCCCTGCGGAAGGAATCCTTGAACCCTGCCCAACCAGTGAGCTTTGCGGGTTCGTAGGGTTCTTCCACGCTGCTGACAACAACGTTTACCTTTTTATCAATGGATGAAGTGGATTTCTCAGCCATAGCGATTTTTGGGTAATGTCCAATTGGAATTTATGCTTTATATAATGCTAAAATTTAAAAGGGCTCAAGGGTACCGAGGATTGATAAGGACCGAAAAAAATATTTAATAGGGATAAGGCAATTTGAGATTTGCCTATTCGCATATAGTGATAACAATAAAGTTTCGGTACAAATCAAACAGGAGCCGCTGTGCAGCGTATCGGTCAGTGGTGTGGTGGGGGTAAGTCTAAGTTCTCGAAGTAGATTCGTAAAATTCCGGACTTTATTGGTGGGGGATCGGATCAGCAAATAGGGTAGCAGTGAGAACAATAGACAATTCAATACACGAGAACCGGGGCTTACTACGCAGGTATATCCGTACAATTGTCAGGATTATGTAGACAATACAATCTACACGTAGCCTATTCATATATATCGACTTTCATTCGTATCAGGTTACAATTGACTTTACGTTATAGTTTTCGTTCCTTTTTGAGGGTTTTCCCGTTTTTCTTATCTGGAGAGAACCTGTGTGATATTCCGATATTTGCGATGACGCGGGAGCGCGCAAAAAAGTGCACTTTTCAAGATAAAGATACCGTTCTAGATCCCTTTGAAAGTACAGATGATCACCAGATGCCCAGTATAATTGGTTGTTATGGGCAATTGCAACTGATAAACGGCACTGTTGGCAAATATGCTTCTAGAAAATATCAGGGAACGGAGATGACACCGTAAATCGCAAATCAACCGGAAAAATTGGAAGATTTACGAACAATTAGGAAACAAATAACGTACCCTTTATCAGATTGGGTGTAGTCAATGCATAGAGGCTTAATGCCATTAGTTTCTAGAATATGGAGTTAACACCCAGACTTCTATGAGATAAGTTTTACGACCTTTTGAAAGACCCTAGCCTGGGCCTAAAAATGAATTTTCTCGTTCCTTTTTTCAAAAGAACTTTGGTATTCATATATATGCTCCAAACAATACTGCATCAATTTGCATAATTTTTGGCAAGACCTATAATAGATAGGACAGTGACTTGATTTGCCAGTCTCTTTTCGAGCGATGTATTTTTTAATCTATTTTCCCTCAAAAGTGTGGCCTACACATATTCGCTATCGGACAATAGACCAATACCGAGATATCGTGTCGAGGACTATATTAAAAATGGACAGGACAACAGATAACGCCGCTCCGTCTCAGCAGGTTCTTATCAAGAGAAAATTATTTGGCACATTGGCAATTCTAGAGATGATCCACTTGATAGATTTCATTTCAATTCAATATAAATTAAGGTTCAAAGCCGCTTTTTATAATTGAACTAGACCCACATGTGATATTCCTGAGTTTTCCATTTCTTGTTTGAAAATTCTATTAATATATTAAGCCTTGATATACTATTTATCAAATTATTAAAGTTACTTACCCACAGCACTCTTGATTGAAGTAACTGCAGCCAAGTTGGCTTCATCAATAACGGCATCTGGATAGGTGTGCTTGTTGTCGATTTCTTCGAACTTTTCTCTCAATTGTCTTTCTTCTTCCATTTCAACATGCAAGTTCCTGAAGTGAATGAAGAAACCAATGGCAGACGCAAGACCAAGAATGGCGAAAGAGCCGAAAACCCAGACCAAGTGTGGATCGTTCATAACTGGGGTAACGGCTTCACCAATGGCAGCAGAAATAGCAGAAGTGAACAAGAACAAAGCCATAACCAAACCCTTCATGTGTGGAGGGGATCTGGTGTAAGCTAACTCATAAGCAGTGACGTTGGCGAAACATTCACTGGCAGCAGAAAGAATGTAGACAGTGACATCGACCCAGGCAGAAATTGGAGAAGTACCAGCTTCACAGTTAGTTGCAAACTTTCCACAAGGAGAGGTGTCGTAAATTCTCTTTTGAATAATGGCACCAGCAGCTTGGGAACCGGCACCTAAGATGAAACCAAAAGTAATTCTATACACTGGTCTGAATTCAATCTTATATCTTCTCAAGAGAGGGTAGATAGCATAATCCAAGATTGGAATCAAGATAATAATGGTCAAGGGGTTGAAGTTGTTAAACAAATCGTTTGGAACACCGTTAGTGGACATAGAACCGGCTTGAGAAGTTTCAACACTACCTAAACCATTGTCACAAATGTTGTAAATAGGATAATAGAGGAAAATCTTACAAGCATTAAGAGTTTGCTTGATATCCAAGACCCATTGTTCGTTCCAGGTGATTGGAGACTTTTTCTTTTCCAGGTAGTATTGTTCACCTCTATCCAACATCTTAGCAGGACTAGCATAATCCCAAAAGGTGTTAGCTTTGAAACGCTTGATCCAGTTACCTCTGAAGGAAACTCTCAAGATTCTCCAGGTGTTGGTAAGAACAGATCCTTGAGGATATTCCTTAATTAACTTCTTGTTAACATACCAGAAGATAAATGGAAGGAAAAGGTAGACAATAATTGGAATGAAGAATGCGAGCCAGTACCCGATTCTTCTTTCAATATACGAAGTAGCCAATTGGAAGAATGCACCAATGTTGATAGCCCAGTAGAATACCAAGGTCATTCTTTCAAGAGTCTTTTGACGGTCAACAATAACACTTTCACCACTTGGTAAAACCAAGACAACGTCAGTCTTTTCTTTGTATTGGTCCATCAAAAGTGGAAGCAAATTTGGCTTGATGAAACCAGTACCAATGGCCAAGGTAATAATACCCAAGGCAGTAGGAACAATAGCATGACCACCAGCAATAACAGCAGGAATACCTGCGATAACCAACAAGATGTGGGAGATGAACCCAGCAAAAACACCGATCCAGATACATCTGAATTTACCAAGTTGAGTATCGGCGACAAAACCACCATACAATGGAATGACGTATGCCAAGAAAGTCAACAAAAGTGTCAAAGCTGAAGAGGCGGATAAACCCATATTCAAGGCACCGGCATTTTCAGAAGCAGAGTGAGACTTTGGAGCACCAGTGGTACTTCCTGGAGGCAATGGGTATTCGATGAAATTACTCAAGATACCTTGAACAGCATAGTAAGAAGCTCTTTCGGCCAATTCGGCAGCACAAAGCAAATACACAGCGTATTGTGCTCTACCCAAGATTCTTCTCAAGGATGTTGATTCGCTCTTAGTTGGTCTTCTCAAACCTCTTGGGTTGTGTTCGTCAATGTAGTTGGTGGACCAATTTCTTGGATCATCGAAGTCATATTCGTCCTCGATTTCTGGTACGGAAGCAAAGTCCACTTCATGAGAGACTTTTTCCTCAGTGACAGGCAACTCCTTCTTTTCCTCGTAAGACATGGCGAAGCTTATACTCAATTAAACAAGAATTGGCCTACCTTATATATTACAATGTTCAAGTCTCAACAGGCTATTCGAAAAATGGGTGCAACCTTAGATTGCATGAGTGCCGCATATGCGGCCCCCACCGAAGGTGGGTGAGCATTGCTGTACCTGTGGCTTGATAAGATCTTATCAAAACGTTCTCTGTCGCCAATCTATCCAAAACGGTTCACCAAAAGAGATTTCATGGTCTATATCGATACTTTCACATAACAGTGTACGATTTGGCCATCATTGCGATAGTTAAACTGATGGAAGATTGGATAACTATTTGATGGAAATTGCCGACTGTGGCTACTATGGCAGAGTTTCCCTGTTCCACAATTTAAGCAAGCTGCCGCATGGACTGACGGCTCGTTTGCGCACTTCTGACCGCGAATTCTTACTATATTCACTGCCTTGCATGTGGCTCGATAACTATACGGCGTTGGTTATTCAATTTCCCAACACCTTTTTCAGACCATTTTATGAAGGAATCATTGATAAATTGACCAGTTTAATGGTCCAAGGGATCGAGATAGTAAATCTACACCTACGAGAGACCATACTTTGATGTCCTCTTCGCTAGAATGCCATCAACTTTATTTCTGTTAACGGAAATATGCCAAGAAAATCCCTTATCGCCCGGAGATAAACTGGTCGACAATCCACAGGCAAAAAAAATGCCACAATAAATTCGAGCACTGGTTCTTGGCGATCGATAGATAAGCAAACGGTATCGATCCAAAACCGTTAGATTATACAGTATAGATAAGATATAATTACGATTGACATTAGCAGATATAAAATACCCATGTGGTGCTTAAATCTTAAAGCAGTCTGATCAAACACGTAAAGCATCTTCGTACCTGATTTCGTACAGAACGTGGACCCTGCATCCAACCTTAAAGTGACTACTTATCACGTGAAATTGTAAGCCCTAATCGCACCCTAATAAGATTCTTCACGCAAATGAATTAAGCGATCGCAAGACCGCCCTTCAACGTCAATACTTTTAATTCCGATTCCTTGGTACGACTTAATTCCATCTTAACAAATTTCTTGGTATGTCACTTCTGAAATATTTCGGATTTGCGGCATCAGACGCAACTACTGCATGCGTACCCCATACTACTAGACTGCAATATGATATATCGCAAATCATTTCACCATACCGTATTAGACAGTACATATCTAGGCATGAAATGAAATCTCTAAATGGATCTTGTTACCCTTCAGATCTAGATCCAGTGAAAAAGTGAGATGGCATTTCATAATCTTGTCAAATAATAATTCAGCGAAATGCCTTACACAATTATCTTTTCCACACTTGAAATTCTAGTGAGAAAAAACAAAAGTATTACACGATTTTTATATTGATTCCAATTTAAAAGCAAATGGAAATATAAATGGGGGCCAGTATTAGGCTAGTACTATCAGTTAGCCAGAACTGTCGAATTATTGTCGCTCACTAGGACAATTATCGATTAGCAATTAATCCGACAATAATATTGCACTGAGGAAAACCAATTCATCTGTTGTTCACGCACATAATTTAACTCTTCGGGAGTTGGAATCAAAATGCACACATATTGCAAAGCCTTTGTTCACAATCATTCGATTGCTGACAAGACGGAATTATTAACAATATTAAGAAAATTTTAAAATTAGCCGAACAATACATGGAAATCCTCAAACATCTAATTAATAGTTTTGGAATTAATTTACACATCTGAGACATTTTGAGCGCTTCGTATTGTGGCTTTAATTAATGAGGTACACCATATGCCAAGCCATATTTCGCAAGCATTATGTAGAGCGGAAATCCACCCACATCCGCGACTCTATTCCATTGGTGGACCCATCTTTTTGAGTTTAAGTTTAGATTAAGATCAGCTCTTATTAAACCTTCAACGCTTTACAAGGAATATACACGACTTTTTACTCGAAAGGTGCTGGAACGGTTTATGCCAAGGCAGTAAAAGGAAATTGAAACTGCAGAATAATTGACATTCAAATTGCTGTTTAATTTTCAATTACGTAATGGTATTGAATAAATTCACGTAGTTGTTCACCTCTTTGATATAGACAATTCTTAACTAAGTTCGAAAAACGCATGTTTCTATTTACCGATAATCGCTTCTTCTTAACCAGATCCCGAATAGTGAAATTATCGACATCAAATTCCACCCTATATTGAAGTAGCAGTAAAAATGCTACCCCATATCAGGAACAAAATGCAATCTTCCCAACAAACTACTTTAAAATTCGATAATATTAATACCATAGTACACTCCATATAGTATGAAATCCTACGCAGCATACAAACTTTTTTTACATCTGTTCATTTACTATGAAATAAACGTACGAAAGATAATTCAAAAATTCAATTTATAATCCAAATTCAACAATTCATAACAATTTTAACTTTACAACCTGTTCATGCATGCCGCGGCGCGCCCGTATTCTGTCCCAGGCACTTTTCCGCCAATAGGACGGCTCCTTTCCTCTCCCTTGGTCCCCCGATCACCCTATATATATATATCCAGTTCCCCCAGGCCCCGCCAACGTCTGCCCAACGTCTGCCCCAACACC